>MVGT01000427.1:194563-213154 GCA_002174775.1 Macleaya cordata
CTTCCACAGTGATGCCGCTGAGTTTTCATGCATCACGTTGTACGTGACCTCCCGGGCTAAGCATGAACGAATTGCAGCACATGCTTGTAAGTCATATTCTTCCCAATCATCCTCCTTTGTATCCGCTGGTTTATCCTTCAAGGCTTTGTGTAAACCTTGTTGGAACAGTGAATCCTTCACTTGGACTTGCCACAATCCAAAGTCTATTTTCCCGTTAAACTTCTCTACATCGAACCGAGCGCTCGCAACTTTTGTAAATTTTGATGTCATCTCTCACCACGATCAAATAACCCGATACTCTGATACCAATTTGTTAGGATTTAATCAATCGATATAAGATGAATCAAATATGCAAAAAGAATATTAACGGAGATGGCAAATAATTCACACACAACACAAGATTTACGTGGTTCGATAAAATTGCCTACATCCACTGGTGATGATGATCCTCTTCCACTATAATGAAAGGTATGAAGAACAATTACAAAGATGAGGCCTTCAATGGCAGCCCCAACCACCCCTTAGCCTCACAACACTAGTCAAGAGATTTCACTCTCACTTAGCTTATGTTTACAAACATTCACTCTTACTTAGCTTATGTTTATAAACACTCACTCTCACTTATCATATTTTCAAGCACCCTCACTATTGCTATTTATAGATGGCAATGGTAGAGTACTACAAAATCCACTACTAAGTGGAGTTTTAATTAGTGGTTCTTCCATACCATTAGTGGAGTTCTCTCTCTATTGGTGGTGTTTCCACTAATTAATGGAGTTACCACTTCATTAATGTGGTTTCCATTAATTAGCAGAGTTCTCACTAATTATGAGTCAAACAAACATTGTTGTCCCCATTCACCGGTCCTGGATTACAAAGCTATGACGATAAAAAATAAATGAGTAATCATTATCACGAGTTAATTTGGCGACAGATATCAAATTTTTTTAAATTGAGGGAACATATAGCACATTTTTTAGGGGAATAGAAGCATTAGGTGTAGAAAGATTGATATTACCAGAACCGATAATAGATAGAAGCATACCATTTCCTACTTGAATCTGATCAGTACCCTGATAATCCGTACGGTTCTGCATAGGTGTCGGATCTGCCGTCATGTGATGTATTGCACCCGTGTCAGGATACCAGTACTGGTTAAATAGGGTGGCATTCATCTGCATGGCAGCGAATGTTTGTGGCAGATAGTGGGGTTGAATGGAATGATTGAAGCGGTTGTAGCATTCAAGCGCAGTATGCCTATACTTATCACAGATCTGACAATAAAGAGTGAAAGCTTAATCAAATGGATGTAGTCCGAGGATTGAACGCTGCATAGGTTGATAAGTATTAAAACGACCCCTTCCACGACCGCGACCACGTTGAGGTTGGTTACGATTTGTTGGTTGGGTACGATTCTGATTGGAGTTCGAGTTCTGATGTGGGTGAGTGGAGTTTTGAGGGGACTGATTATGGGATGATTGACGGGCTAAGAAGGCAGTAGATTGGACTTGATCAGTTGTGCGTTGATGATAATGACAGATCCGGCTTTCATGACTGAGGAGAAGTGATTTCAGTTCAAAAAAGGTGGGTATAGAAGTACATGTGCTGATGGCAGTAACAAATGATTCATAGTCTGGTCCGAAGCCTCGTAGAGTGATGAGGACCAGATCTAGTTCAGGAACAGCGGAATCGGCAGAAGCGAGTGCATCAGCAAGATTCTTAATCATGGAGAGATATTCAGAGACAGAGAGGCCTAGTTTCTCAATGTTGGTTAACTGAGACGAGCAGAGTTTCGAGAAAAGTAGTTTTTTTCGAGGGTGACCCAGACATCCCTTGTTGTTTTAAGACCCACAACTAAGGCTAAAATTGAATCAGTAAAGGTAGATCTGATCCAGCTGAGAAGGGCTTGATCAATGAGATCCCATTGAATGTATTCAGGATTTGGTTCAAGAAGGTTGGTGGTAAGATTGAGAGAGTGGGCAGATGGTAAAGGAATAGTTGGATCAACGTAATGAAAGAGGTTTGGGGAACGGAGAATGGGATGGATCTGACTACCGCAACAAGTAATTTTCATCGTTTAACTTGATGGACACAAGGTGAGTGGGATGAGAAAAGGAGGGAGTGGCGGCTGGGTTAGGGTTGAGGGTAGCAGTGGTGGGATGAGTAGGAGGAGTAACTTGAGTTTGAGTGGTTGTGTTGGGAAATAAATCCCACTACCCTGTGCACAATATCAGTGGAGCAAATACTACAACCACAAGTAACAAGATATATGAGCTGGAAAATAAATCAGACATGCAAATAATGAGACACCGAAATTTTTACGTGGAAAACCTCTTCAATGTGAAGAGTAAAAACCACGGGACCTAGTCCATAAAACTTCCACTATGATAATAATGGGGTTACAATGTTCTCCCTAAAACAATAGGGGTTTCAATCATCAAGATGTACAATAACACTTGGTTAACAATAATCTTCACCAAATTGATGGATATCACAAGATCTTTACCCTAAGGTAGATTTCATACTAACAACAAGAGTGTAGAAATTTTCTCACCAATCTAGGGTTTGAACAAACCCTAGAAAATACCAATCTTGTGTGAAGAAGATGATGGCTACAAGAGCTTGGGGATGACGCCGTCATAGGCTCGCCGGAAAATAGATTGGCAACTCCTTCTCCTTCTTCATAAACTCTCTCTTTCGTCTGTTATCTCTCTGTCTCTCGTCTGTTCTTCTTCTCTCTCTCTCTCTCTTTGTTTTTGTCGAATGAAGGGGGTTGGAGAGGAAACCCCAAAGAGAATCAGGATCTGTTATTCACGGATCCTGTTTCTCTCTTGAAATAAGAAAAGGGTTTGTCCCCCTTATAATATTAAAAGGGGGGACAAACATGTTTTGTTAGTGGGTCCCCCCCATATGGAGGGACTTCCCAACAATCTCCCCATCTCGACTTATGAGGAGGGATCCACCATTCCTAATCCTGTAATGCTGCTACAGTACTCATGCTTGCCTTTAGGCAACCTTTTTGTCATCATATCTTAACCATTGTCATCAGTATGGATCTTCTCAATCTGTAATACCTTCTCTTTAAGAACATCTTGAATCCACTGATATCTCACATTGATATGCTTGGACTTAGAATGAAAACTTGAATTCTTGCTGAGATGAATTGCACTCTGACTATCACAGTGAATGTCATACTTATCTTGTGTTACACCAAGTTCTGCAAATAGTCTCTTCATCCATATCATCTCTTTGCAATACTCTGTAATTGCAATGTACTCTGCCTCTGTAGTAGATAAAGCTACACACTTTTGCAATTTAGATTGCCATGACACAGCTCCCCCTACAAAAGTAAACAGGTAAACTGATGTAGACTTTTGGGAGTCAACATCTCCTGCCATATCTGGATCTGTGTAACCCTCTAATACTGGCTTTCCGCCACCAAAACATAAACAAGTTTTCGACGTTCCTCTGAGATACCTTAGAATCCATTTCACTGCTTTTCAATGTTCATTGCCTGGATTTGCAAGAAATCTACTAACCACCTCAACTGCAAATGCAATGTCCGGTCTTGTACACATCATAACATACATCAAACTTCCTACTGCGGAAGCATAAGGAATTTTCTTCATGTCTTCTTTCTCACTTTCACTTGTGGGACATTGATCATGACTTAACTTGAAATGATTAGCAAGTGGACAACTTACTGACTTTGCCTTGTCCATATTGAATCTTTGAAGTACTTTCTCAATGTACTTCTCTTGTGATAGCCACAACTTCCTTGTCTTCTTACCACGAGTGATATGCATGCCTAGAATTTGCTTCGCAGGACCCAGGTCTTTCATGGCAAAAGATTTGCTCAAATCTTTCTTCAACCTGTCAATTTTGTTAGTATCCTGTCCAACAATCAACATATCATCAACATAAAGTAAAAGAATAATATAATTACCATCAGGAAATTTTTGAACAAACACACAATGATCTGAAGCTGTTTTGTTGTATCCATTATCCTTCATAAAGGATTCAAACTTTTTGTACCACTGCCTTGGGGCTTGTTTCAACCTATATAGACTTTTCTTCAGCATCCAAACCATGTGTTCTTTGCTTTTGACTTCAAAACCTTCAGGCTGCTCCATCTACACCTCTCCCTCCAAGTCACCATGAAGCAAAGCTGTCTTTACATCTAGTTGTTCTATCTCTAGGTTCATGCTTGTAGCCAACCCCAATACCACACGTATATAGGACATCTTCACCACTGATGAGAAAATTTCATCAAAGTCAATACATTTCTTTTGCCCAAATCCTTTCACAACTAACCGTGCCTTATACCTTGGTTGTGAGTACTTTTCTTCTGTTTTGATTTTGAAAATCCACTTATTCTTCAAAACTTTCTTCTTTTATGGCTTCTCCACCAACTCATATGTGTTGTTCTTATGCAAAGAATTCATCTCTTCTTGCATAGCTTTCAACCATTCATTTTTGTTAGGAGCATCAAGAGCTTCTTTATAAGACTCTGGTTCACCTTCATCTGTAATCATTATATACTCATGTGGAAGATATTTCTTTGATTGATGCCTTTCTATAGTGGATCTTCTTAACTCAACTGGTGGTTCTTGTAGAACTTGAACTCCTTGCTCACCATCATCTGTAGGAACATCTTCATGATTTTCTGTTTCCCCTGCATCAACCCCATTATCATCATGTTGATGTTGTACACTAGGAGGGACAATAGGATCCAAATCAATAAGATCATTACTATGAGGTTCATTCTTCTCAATCTTCTCAATTTCTTCAATAGTTTGATCTTTAAGAAAGACCACATCTCTGCTTCTGATAACTTTCTTGTCAACTGGATCCCATAATTTGTCACCAAATTTTTTATCTGCATAACCCAAGAAAATACACTGCTTGGCTTTGTCATCAAGTTTTGATCTCTGATCTTTAGGTATATGCACAAATGCCCTGCAACCAAACACCCTAAGGTGCCCATAGTTAACATCTTTACCTGTCCACACTCTTTCAGCTACATCTCCATCTAATGGTGCTGAAAATGATAAATTGAAAAGATAACATGCGGTATGCAGTGCTTCCCCCCAAAAATTTCTTGGCAACTTAGCATGTGAGAGCATACATCTGATTCTTTCAAGAATTGTGCGGTTCATCCTTTCTGCTACACCATTTTGTTGTGGAGTCTTTGGAACTGTCTGTTCATGCCTAATACTATGGCTTTTACAATATGCATCAAGATCTCCAATGTATTCTCCCCCATTATCTGTGCGTAGACACTTCAATGACTTTCTTGTCTCTCTTTCCACCATATTATGGAAGGATTTGAAGACCTCAAATACTTGATCTTTAGTCTTCAAAGCATATGCCCAGACTTTCCTAGAAGTATCATCTATAAAAGTAACAAAATATAAAGCACCACCATTTGTTTTGACCTTCAAAGGTCCACAAACATCAGGGTGAACAAGTTCTAAAATATCTGTTTTTCTTCTAGGTGAATTTCTATGAAAGGAAACTCTATGTTGTTTACCATCTAAACAGTGAGTACAAGTGTTTAGAAGTGTACTTTTCATGTTAGGCAAGGCTTGCCTTTTGGCGAAAATTTGAAGCCCCTTCTCACTCATATGGCCAAGTCGTTTGTGCTATAAATCTGTAGAGGATTGCTTCTCAATAGTATTCAATTCACCCTTACGCAGTCTGGTCTGAGTCTTGTACAAAGTGCAGCACCTCTTTCCTCTTGCTATCACAATAGACCCCTTTGTAAGCTTCCACTATCCACTACCAAACTGACTGTTGTACCCTTCCTTATCTAATTTTCCAGCAGAAATCAGGTTCAAATGGAGATCTGGTATATGCCTCACATCTTTGAGAACCAATGTGCAGCCAATATTGGTCTCAACTTTCACATCACCCATTCCTACAATTTTTGAAACACCACTGTTTCCCATTCTGACAATACCAAAGTCACCTGTCTTGTAGGAAGTAAAGAACTCCTTGTGAGGAGTGGCATGATAAGAAGCACTTGTGTCTATCACCCAGTTTATATGTTGACTTGTAGCACTTAAGCAAACATCTTCACAGTTAGAAAATAAAATGAGCTCACCTTCTGTTGTAACAGCTGCAACTTCCTTATCTTTCTTTTCATCTCCATTTCCCTTCTCTTATTCTTGCTTAAGTTTTCTGCACTCATTTCTATAATGACCCATTTTTCCACAATGGAAACACTTGACATCTTTTCTTGGTTTAGATTTACCCCTTGACTTATCACGGTAATGAGGTTTCCTGCTTTTACTTCTCTCCCGTTTCTCTGTAACAAGTGCCTCTGAATGAGATGGCTCTAATGATTTCCTTTTAATTTCTTCATTCAACAAACTGCTTGTTACGAGGCTCATAGTCAATTCTCCATTAGGAGCCTGAGAGATACCACCAATGTCTCCCAACTATCAGGTAAGGAATTTAAAATAAGTAAAGCCTGTAACTTATCATCCAAAACCAATTTTATAGTAGCAAGTTGATTACAATACTTTTCATTTCATTCAAGTGTTGTGCAATTGAAGTACCATCCTTGTAAGTTAGTTTCCCAAGCTTCTGAAACAAAAAAGCTTGGTTTCCGGCAGTTTTTCGATCATACAACTCTTCAAATTTCTTCTAAAGTTCATAAGCTTTATTTTCTTCTGATGCATGATGAAAAACACATTCATCTAACCATTGTCGGATAAATCCTACACTTTTTCGATACAAGATTCTCCAATCTTCATCACTCATTTTTTCTGGTTTAACACCGTTATTTTCAATCAGTGAATACAGATCCTTGCAATATAGTAAGTCCTCCATTTTTTTTTCCAGATCATATAATTTCCCTCATTCAAATAAACCATGCGATTAGTGTTTACATCCATGATTGTACACGATAAATTTAACCACTGTGCTCTAATACCACTTGTTGGGAAATAAATCCCACTACCCTATGCACAATATCAGTGGAGCAAATACTACAACCACAAGTAACAAAATATATAAGCTGGAAAATAAATCAGACATGCAAATAGTGAGACACCAGGATTTTTACGTGGAAAACCTCTTCAATGTGAAGAGTAAAAACCACGGGACCTAGTCCAAAAAACTTCCACTATGATATTCTTCACCAAATTGATGGATATTACAAGATCTTTACCCTAAGGTGGATTTCATACTAACAACAAGAGTGTAGAGATTTTCTCACAAATCTAGGGTTTGAACAAACCCTAGAAAATACCAATCTTGTGTGAAGAAGATGATGGCTACAAGAGCTTGTTGATGACGTCGTCATAGGCTCACCGGAAATTGGATCGGCAACTCCTTTTCCTTCTTCATGAACTCTCTCTTTCGTCTGTTATCTCTCTGTCTCTCGTCTATTCTCCCTCTCTCTCTCTCTCTCTGTTTGTCGAATGAATGGGGTTGGAGAGGAAACCCCAAATAAAATCAGGATCTGTTATTCACGGATCCTGTTTCTCTCTTGAAACAAGAAAAGGGTTTGTCCCCCTTAAAATATTAAAAGGGGGGACAAACATGTTTTGTTGGTGGGTCCCCCCATATGGAGGGACTTCCCAACAATTGGTGGTTTTGGGCCTCTCTCAACCCCAAAAGCTAGCTCAAGAGGTGAGGCTTTCCCTCACACTTATAAACTAACCACCAACCCCTTCCACAACCGATGTGGAATAAACCCCAACAATCTCTCCCTCACACATCGGGCCTTGGGTCGGAGGCATGACAACCCAGTTTTTCTCCTGGATACTTATTTGGCCAAGATTGTTGGTAACCTTGGGCTTTGATACCAGTGTTGGGTGGTCTTAGGCCTCCCTCACCTCTTGAGCTTGCTTTTGGGGTTGAGAGTGGCCCAAGACCACCCAACACTGGTATCAGAGCCTAAGGTTACCAACAGTCTTGGCCCAATAAGTATCCAGGAGAAAAACTGGGTTGTCATGCCTCCGACCCAAGGCCCGATGTGTGAGGGGGAGATTGTTGGAGTTTATCCCACATCGGTTGTGGAAGGGATTGGTGGTTAGTTTATAAGTGTGAGGGAAAACCTCACCTCTTGAGCTAGTTTTTGGGATTGAGAGAGGCCCAAGACCACGCAACAGGTTGGGGTGGGAGAGTTGGGACGAGAATTGTCATTAGAAGAGGCCATGATCGAGAAAGGGAATGAAACTGGATAATTAGAGAAGCAGTGTAGCTCTTGATACCATGAACAATTATGAAGTCTCACACCCTTAACAATGGGTATTGAGTGATTTATAATATTCAGATGGTACTAATTACAGTATGTTTGACCGATTACTTATTCACAATAACTACAAATATTGTATTTTAGGTAATAATATATTCTAAAGAATCAATCATATATATTCTCTAACAAATTGGGCTTCGGTTCCTATATAAATTCTAGATTCTTTTTTTTTTTTGGTAAGAAAGCAGAGGTAGCACCGAAGATTAAACAACAGGGAAAACCATAAGGGCTCTCCGTTCCCCCTCCATCTAACTATTTTCCCATAGGTTCCTGACATTAAGAACCAATAACAATAATAAAACCGAAACATACCCAAACCATAACTGACTTCTTTGTCACCACTGTCATGAACTAGCAATTTCTAGCTAGTTCAATCGGACCCCCACCACCCAACTGCTTGGCGAACCAATCGGGACAGGTAAATCCAACTTAATCCCACCACCCAATCTTATACATCCAACTTAATTTTACACTCCGTTTATATCTGCCTGTAGAGCAGGCATGGGGACAATTCGAGGAGTTTTAGTTGAAGATGGTCTTAAAATCACATCTATTTCTTCTAACCTCATCAAAAGATTGATGGAAAATTTAGGTTTTCATCCATTTTAATATTAAATTTCATCAAACTTTACGAATTTAAAAGCTCTAGAACCATGTGATTATTTTCATAAAATCAGCCCTTGTCCATTTGGGTTCCATAGTTGGGTGTAAATAGAGTGTAAGATTTTGGGTGTACCAAGTAAAAGGTTGGGTGAAAATATATATATATCCGATCCCCTAAATCAATAATTGAACCATATCTGGATCAAAGATCAGAACCAGCATCCACTTCAAAACAATAAAAAAGCTGAAAACTTACGTAGAGAGTGAGGTTGAAAAGGAAAACAAACTCTTAAATGCTTCAAGAGAAAGCCAAAACAATGCAACGGCTACTAAATGGATTTATTCACCTTAAAATTACTATATAAACCCCTCCAAACTCCCCTTTATAATCAATATATACAACACAAGAACCACTACTACTACTACTCATTGAAGCAAAGATGATGAAGGTATTTGTATGTGTGGTATTGGTGCTAGCCATGGTTCAATTCTTGGTCGAGCCAGGTCAAGCCATCAGCTGCGCCGATGTCGACCGATCACTGGTGCAATGTATGCCATACTTGACCGGAGGTACGCCTCAGCCGGCTGCAGGATGTTGTGCTGGAGTGAAGCAACTCACAGGGATGGCTACCACCACCCCAGACAAGCGCCAAGCGTGCAACTGCGTTAAAGATGCTGCGTCGCGTTACCAAAATATAAAAGACGATGCAGCCACCGGACTCCCTACCAAGTGTGGCGTTCCTCTGTCTTTCCCTAAGTAACCAGAGCGCGGGTCGGAGCGGGAACGAAAGTGGGAGCGGGAGCGTCGGAGCGGTCGATTAAAAAATGTTCTTAGTTCTAAAATACCTTCGGAGCGGGAGCGTCAGAGCGTAATTCGGAGCGGGAGCGCGAGGTTCCGGAGCGGGAGCGTTACCCCTATACCAAGGTTTCGGTTACTAAGGTCTTTCCCTATCTCTAGAAACATCGATTGCAACTCGTAAGTGTCACCCTACCTTCAAATGTTTGGTACGTTCGTCAGTTATTAATTTATATTTGTACTAAAAGGTTAGGATCTTGGGACACTAGATTTTGACAAATGGTATTAACAAAAAAAAAAAAAAAAAAAACGACCCTGCACCACTGACTTAACCCTTTCATTTATTAACGAATTATAAATCATCGGATCAATTGCAATAAAGGGTCAGGATTTTCTTTAATAAATTATGCCAAAACCTAGTATAGCAGGATCCAGAACCAAATTAAATTGGTTCCAAAAAATTTCTTCCGATTCTAAAAGAACGCTTACATCTATATTCTTTTGAATTTTGTGCATGCAGGATTAATTAAGTTTAGGAATGCTTTAGGGCCCGGTCAAATAAGAAAGGGAGGACATCTGGATTCTGAATCTGAAGCTGAAGCTGAAGCTGCTACCTCAACTCAATAATAGTCCAATTAAATTTTGTTAATAATTGAGATGAAGGAATGGGTTCTTCTCTATTAAATTACTTGCCTGAACCGGCTTCTATTTATGTTATAATCAAAATATCAAAAAATAAAACTAGTTCTAGATATTGGTTCCAGAATTTTTATTATTTTGGGTGTTTAAATTAAAACATGATGAAAAATGTTGCAATCCAACGGCTAAAATTTACTAATCAGACTGATGATCAAGGATTTCTTATTGACCAACGAGCTGCTAATTTATAGATTGGCACATACTAAATCAAGTGCAGCATTGACAAAAATGGCGGGAGGTTCTGGGGCTAAACCTTGATCAATCCAACTCCCACATGAGCCCAAGCTTGTAGGCAAATGAAAAACCTTATAGTGTGTTTGAATGTAGAATTCATGTTTTCCTGGAAAACATGAGTCTTTAGAAATATGAATCCCTAGAAACATGAATCTTTTGATTTGTTTGGCAACCATAAAAGAATCCATGGATTCATGAATCCTTGAAAACTTGAATCCTTTGGTTTGTTTGGTTACCATTTAAAATCCAAGGAAAATCTCTATTTTGTTGTTTTAATTTTGTGGGGTGTAATCTACATTGAGTTGGGTGCATACATAGTGAATCCTTAGTTTAGAATTCCAGCAAATTCTAAGGGGAGAGGTGGGACTCCAAAACAGAAATTTGTTAGAAAATATGTTTCCCTAGGAAACAAGTTTCCAAGGATTCTTGGAAGCCAAACAGACCAGGGAAACATGAATCCTTGGTCCCCACTGAATTCCTACCTTGGAATCTCCTATCCAAACAAACCATTAGGGAATTAGGTAAAAAATACACAAAAGTTTTCTTGGTGGGTGAACAGATGAGAGTACTATCTTGAAAGCTGTCAACACGCATACGTTTTTTTAGTGGAAAGGATGTTTTCACATGCTAAAGTTAGGACTCCAAAATACGATACTGACTGTTCACTCTCTCATGATTTAGCCAGAAATAACTCTCAAAACTTATCTGTTCATGATTGGATCAAGTCTTGGTTCTTTGACAATAGCCACTGGCCTCCCCATTTTCCAAACATCATCCTAGTTTCAGCCACTATCTCCTGGTTTATTTGGAAGTCTAGATGTAGTAAGATGTTCCAAGGTAATTGTCCAACTCCCTTACAAACTACTCAAGAGGCTATTTTATTGATTCAGAATCAGCAAAGAGCCTTTTATTCTCACTTTAATCCTACTATTACAGATAGGAATAGAATCACTTGTTGGAGGCCTCCATCATCACAAGCTCTTAAATTCAATATAGATGCTTCATTTGTCTCTCCCAAGGTTTTTGCATGTATTGGTATTCTAATCAGAGATAATGCAGGTTCCTTTAAGGCAGCCAACTGCATCCAGCTCAGAGCAACCTCCTCAGAAGACGCAGAGGGATTAGCTATCCTTGTGCTGTTAAATGGGTCCAAGAGCTTAATCTCAAAAGGGTAATTTTTAAATCAGATGCTCAGAATGTTATCAACTACATCAACCAGGAATCGGGTATTTTGGATTGGAGGTGCAAGACTATTTTGAAAGATTGCAAAACTATCATCCCTACTTTTGATTTTGTGGAGTTCACCTACACTCCAAGGGATTTTAACAGACCAGCAGATTCTCTAGCAAAGGCAGCTCGTCTTTCAAGCACTGGCTCTGCTATTTTTGAAGCTCCTCCTTCTTTTATTTTTGATGTTTTATCTAATGATAAGAATGGTATTGTAAATATAATAGTTTCTCAACATAACATTGTTGTAACAAACTCCTTACTTTCTGGTAGTTTATAAATTTTTATGTTTCCGAGCAAAAAAAAAGATTGTTCACTCTCTCCAAATTGACTCCTTATAATCTGTACCAGAGTGGTTCATCGTCAATAAAATAATTTTTTCCCTAATTGGTGTGTATTATTTACCCTAATCTGTTGCCAGGACTAGATGATTTAGAGCATCTATAGTCTTATTTGTGTAGAATGTATTGGGTAAAAAAAATACACAATTTTTATGGACCCACAAAATAAATCCACAACTCAACCTTGTGTAAATTTATAAATCAAACTAAATTAAGCTAAAAAAATTTCTTATCTTTTGGAGTGTTGGCTGACTTTAAAGAAGTTTTTTCTTTTACATAAAATGGACTTTGAGAGTTCACCCCATTTTGAAGTTTTACTCAATTATTTTTTCAAATACTTCTACAACTTGTCATTTTTTCTTTTTTGGCAAATTTTGCATTTTTATTGTGCACTAGGATGCCTCTTCAAAAGCATAAAATTTTCAATCATTTTTTACGGGGTTAAAAATTTTAGAGCTATATATTATTTGTAAACTGCGACGGTGATCGATTAACTTGATGAGAATAACATCCTTACAAAAATAACACCCTTTAGATCATCTCTAAGCAGAACGTACAGGTGGGTGTAGGCATAGTGTAAGAACAAGTTAGGTGAAAAGAAGGAACTTTTTGTTGATGATGGACCCTCGATATATGAAATATCTACCTCAATGTAAGAATTCCTTAGATCTCCGAATGTTGACCGTCGGATCTTTCAAATAGCATTGTAAATGTTAAGACCGCCTAACTTCTCTTCAAGCCAACGGTAACTTTTCTTTCTAAAATAATTACAACGGCTATAAATCTTAAACTCGAAGCCGAATTAGAAACGAACCTCCTAAGCCGTTGGATTAAATCAAATCTGACCTGATTTAAAAAACAGAATAAGACCGTTGGAAGGGAAGCGTTGTTTCAAATAGGGAGAGTTCTTTCATTTTTTTTCTTGTAGCACACAACGCAGAGCAATAAAGAAAGAAAAGAATAGAAGAACAGAGTTAGAGAGAGAAAGGGAGAGAAATCTAGAGAGAGAAAGAGGATTGCAGAGAGAGATAGAGAGAAGATTGCAGGGAACAGAGAGAGGGTTCTTTCAATCTAAACTCTAGAAGGTATTTTTGTTGTTCAGAATCAGGAAACGGAGATGGCTTCAAGACCTATTGTTCCACAGAGACAAAGAGGTAAACCCTAACTATTAGTCTGTTTCTTTGATGAACTTCATCTCTTTTCTTCTGTGTTTTGTTATGTGGGTTTTTCTTGTTTGATGAATTTCTTCGTATTCTTTATCAAATCTTTTGGATCTTACAACTGAGTTCCCTTTGTTACATTGAAGATCTAGATGTTCTTTTGGGAAGAACTCTTTCTACATGTTCAATATTCTTGGGAATCTGGTTTTTCCTTCTTTTCATTTTAATCTCTCTCTCTCTCTCTCTCTCTCTCTCTCTCTCTCTCTCTCTCTCTCTCTCTCTAATATATTTCATAGGGCAGATTTTAATTTCTGAAATTGAAATCTTGGAATGCTGTAATCTTTGAAATATCTGTTCTGTTATTGCTTTGATCTCTGAACTTTTCTCTTTTCTGTACTTGATCTGAAATGTATCTTGTTCTATTGTTGTTTGAATTTGATCATTTTGGATTCTGGGTTTTTTGTTTTTGGATCGGTGAGACATTCTGGATTTTGGGGGGTTTCTTTCTGTTCTGCTCTGGGTTATAATTTATTTTGTTCAGATCTACCTTTTAATGGGTTTCCTGTTGCTTAAATGAGGAGTTTTCATGAAATTTGCAGATATGGCTGTTGCTGGGATACCCAAGCCAAAAGCTGGGGCAGCAGCCGAAGGGAATAACCGGAGAGCCCTTGGAGATATTGGGAATTTAGTAACGGTTCGAGGTGTAGTAGACGGGAAGCCACAGCAGTTCAATCGCCCTATAACTAGAAGCTTCTGTGCACAACTACTTGCTAATGCACAAACTGCTGGTGCTGAGAATACTAAGGTAATAATCATCCAAAGTAAACAATTTCTTTTCCAAAATTTCCTCAAATCCAATTCTAAAATGTTGTAATCTCACCAATGTCTTCTACTGAATGCTTCTATTGGCAGAAACAAGTTGCAGTCATTGTTGATGCAGCTGTTGCTGGAAAAAGAAGGGTAACAAAGCCAGCTCAAAAGAAGGTTACTGTAAAACCGGAACCAGAGATGATAATTGAGATAAGCCCAGATACAGAAGAGGTTAAAAAGGAAAAACCTAAGATCCAGAAATCATCAAGGAAGAAAGTGCAAACCCTAACTTCAGTTCTAAGTGCTCGAAGCAAGGTTGGTTTGCAGAATCATTATTGTCTAGTTCCCTGATAATTTTTCTGAGACTATTGACAAATAATGCTCTTTGGGTTTTATTTGTTTTTGTTATCCACCTCAGTTTGCTTGCGGTTTAGCTGCTAAACCTAAGGATCCCATTGTTGACATCGACGGAGCAGATGTTGATAATCAGTTGGCAGCCGTGGAGTATGTTGAAGACTTGTACAAATTCTACAAACTCGCAGAGGTAGTTATCTTCAATTCTAGTTCATTTGTTGGCCTGTATATCATAATCTAATTGTATCCATTTATTTATTTTATCTCATCATTGCAGAGTTCAAGTCAAGTTCATGACTATATGGACTCACAGAAACAGATTAATGAGAATATGAGGATGATTCTTGTAGACTGGTTGATTGAAGTTCACCACAAATTTGAACTCGAGCCAGAAACCCTTTACCTTACCATCCACATTGTTGATCGATACCTTTCGATGCATGAAATCCAAAGGAGGGAGTTGCAGTTACTAGGCATCAGTTCTATGCTCATAGCTAGTAAATATGAAGAAATTTGGGCACCAGAGGTATACCCATCTAAATATAAATCAATCAGCAAATTTTTATTTTTATTTTTAATTTGAATATCACAAAATGACTAAGATGAACTAATTTGCCATTTGGGTTGATGTTTTGTCGTAGGTAAACGACTTCGTTACTATTTCAGACAGGACTTACACCAGAGAACATATATTAGGCATGGAGAAATCAATACTGGGCATGCTTGGATGGACCTTAACTGTCCCTACTCCTTACGTTTTCCTTGTGCGTTTTATTAAGGCTGCAGTGGCCGATAAGGAGGTAACAATTCTCTTACTGGATGTGACTATGTATATTGGAGCAAACATGGGTGTAACTTGTCTCTGATTCTTAATTTTCTTTGAATTTAGATGGAGAACATGGCTTTCTTCTTGGCGGAACTAGGCCTGATGCAGTATGCGATGATAATGTACTCCCCATCAATGTTGGCGGCCTCTGCAGTCTATGCAGCCCGGTGCACCCTGAACAAGAGCCCTCTTTGGAATGAAACACTTGAGATCCACACGGGTTTCTCTGAATCTCAGCTCATGTATAAGTTCATTCTCAGTTATTTACATTTTCATAAAAGATTAGCATATTTCCATTGATAAAAGAGCAGGTCCGTTAAATGGGTTTTGACAAGCTGTAACCTCATCTTTTTTTGTTTGACAGTGACTGTGCCAAGCTATTGGTGAGCTTCCACTCCATGGCTGCAGAACATAAGTTGAGGGTGGTATTCCGGAAATATTCGAGTTCTGAGCGCAGCGTTGTTGCTTTACTTCCCCCAGCCAAAAACCTCTTGGTCTGATCCTGACAGAGCCTTCTTCTTTTAGGCTGTTTTTTTTGTTTACTGTGTAAATGATGGATCATTGGTACTGTAATGACCAGAGAAATGAACTCACCTTGTGTACTCTTCAAACACTTAACTCATTTGTGTTTGTTAAATAGCAGGAAGAACAACAAAGATTGAGATTTTTTTCATGAAGTAGATTTGTATTTGTGGTTGTGTTTGTTTGGCTTGTTATAACAATTGATTGGTTGAGTTGTTTAGAAAATTTGACACAAACACTTTTATCATAGTTTATTTTACTTGTTATGGATTCCACCAGATAGCTTGATTATTCTATCACAATCTGGTCTCTAACTGTTTCAACAAAATATGTTGATCAGGAAAATTTGCTCAAACTTGTTATCTAAAATTGGATTGTGGGTAATTAAATGGGCACATCCATAAGTTAGACAGTAAATATTGCGACCAAAACAGTTTCTAACAGATAGCTTATTTTACTTGTTATGGATTCCACCAGATAGCTTGATTATTCTATCACAATCTGGTCTCTAACAGTTTCAACAAAATATGTTGATCAGGAAAATTTGCTCAAACTTGTTATCTAAAATTGGATTGTGGGTAATTAAAATGGGCACATCCATAAGTTAGACAGTAAATATTGCGACCAAAACAATCTGTTTTTTGTTGTAAGATGATGTTAACTTCTGATATTAACAGCTTCAGCATTGGAAGATAGATTGCTGATAATCTGCTTTATTTTCGAACGTTCAAATGTATTTGTCCAAAAATTCTCTAAGAAGAAATTAGTCGAAAATTGGGAACTCAAGCAATGACACGCAACCTTTAAATACGGAGATGTCCAGTGATAGAACATGAGTATCCAGTTTGAACAATTTCTGGAGGAAAAAACAGCTGCTAAATCACAGTTAAATCATAAAGTGTACAACTACAGTGATACAAAAAAAATCCGTGAGGAGCTCTGATAATCCAGTCTGAATTGCTCAAGAAGCACTAGTTGAATTTGATATGGGACTTGTTTCATGGTTTGATTCAACCTGATTTGCAGAAACTTCTGGTGCTGAGCTTTCTAGTGTGGTCAGAGTACTGTCAGGTTCGATTGCTGTGGAAGCTTCAACAGTTTCTGGAGGTGTAAACTTGTTGATGTAGTAACTAAGAGATGGGCCGGAGTATTCTAATGTCTGCACTGGAGGTGGCTTGTTCTTACTAACTTGTATAAGTACAGAAGATGCTGCTGCAATCGAGATAATGGCTAAGCCAGCAACGATAGCGGCAGTGTTTTCAGCTCCGTCTGACGAAGTTCCTGCCGTTCCTGAGCTGATTGCACTTTCTGCTACATAAACTGCTGGCTGCATATGATAGATCATTATAGGATGAGGTTTGAGGAAACATTGAATATGAACTCCTTCAAAAGATGACGCTGTTGTGGTAAAACATTGAATATGAACTCCTCGTCCAAATGACTACACATAATGAGTTAAATGACTTGGGAGTAAAACTTGCTTCACCTCCAAGACAGACATGACAGGAGAAAGGAGTTTGATCTTACTTTGGGAGAGTTGAGAAAATTTGACACTGAGATGGACTCGAATGACTAATGGGGTTCATGTTGTCGACAAAAGTATTTTGGAATAAGTATAGATGATGTTGAGCATGTAATTATATCAAGTGAAGCCTGATAGAAATGAGGTAACTTCCTCACATAAGAGACTTCTACTAGTCACCAAATTGCCGTCCTTTCCTTATCGTAATTTTTCAAAGGAGACGGTAACTATATTCGTCATTTTTTCAATTGTTACTTGGTTGGTTCAAAGTTTCTAGCAGTTCCAAACTAAAATTTAGAAAACCCAATAAAAACTTTCAATTCTTTTTCCTTCTTTTACAGGCAATTTTTTTACTTTGGATCTTAGAACCCTGTGAATTTTCTTCCAAGTTCAAATCATTTATCTAACAATGCTGCTAGTTATAAAAGAAAGGATAATAAGATGTCAGAATCTGATGATTATAAAATACATGAAAACTAACCTCAACTGAGTATATGTTTGTTTGTCCAGCAGTGTCCTTCTCAACATAGCCGGTCCAACCCTTTTTACGAGGCGGGTACGATCCAACCACTTTAGTCTTCTCCACAGCCAACCATTCCATGCTCACCTTCCCAACCTGCAACAACAATCAACTCTTCAATTCTAATGCCTTAAACGATTCATTAGAATCTAATGCTAAAAGTTTACAGGGCAATCGGAAAGCTATTAGTGGTGTGAGTTAACTCTGCCATATTTCGAGTTGATTCAAATGGTTGGTTGATCCACTAAGTCAATTTGTAACTATCAGTACAAAAAAGAAAATTTTAGTGAAATAATCTGATCATAATGTAAATTACATTTTGATGTTATTATTAATTTATCTTATCAAGATGTATGGCTCGAGTTAGGTATCGGCTATGTTGACTCATTAATCAGTTAAATCAGCTCAATTACATCTTAGGTTCTTATAAACATTAAACAGAAACTAATTGATCGGAAGTTTTTGGGGGAAATAACCAAATAGAAATTGATTGAAAACTAACATTAACAATCCATAAGGAATTAAAAAAAAAAAAAAATTGATATCCCTTTCCTGTCTAACCATATGAACATAAAACAACTTCACATTTTTATTTTTATTTATTTTTTATTTCTTCACATTTAAAACCAATATAATCCAATACCCACATATTCATTCAGAAAATCAAGAACAATCAATACCACACAAACACACACACACACACACACA
>MVGT01000427.1:213274-224036 GCA_002174775.1 Macleaya cordata
AGAGAGAGAGAGAGAGAGAGAGAGAGAGAGAGAGAGAGAGAGAAAGAGAGAGAGAGAGAGAGAGCCCAAGTTCACCTCTTTATCAGGAGCACATTCTTCATCATTGCATCCATCTTCAGCCTCAGAAGAAGAAGAAGCTCTGATTGTGTAGAGGTGACCATTTGGCTTTACATTCTGTAACCTTTTGAGGAACTTATTCTGAGAGCAGGGGAATACACATGTATTTGCAGAAATCATAGACTGTGAAGCACAAGCCATTGTTAACCAAAAAAGCAAAAAATCAGTGCAAGTGAGGTGAGATCAAATGGGCTTTGAATGAACCCAAAGTTAGAAATTTAGGACCCCAAGTACAGATTATATTACTGGTTCATTTGGGTTCTGTTCTTCTGAGAGAGAGAGAGAGAGAGAGAGAGAGAGATTTTTGTGAACGATTGTGGTTCAATTTGGATGGATTTTGTGTAGCTACGTGTCGCCAGTAAAAATTTAGGAATATATTTTGATTAACCCCTTATTTTTCCATCAATACGAGACAAACCCATTGTTTTAAATTTGATCACGTAACCGCCCTCAGACCAAAGTCAAATGTTATTGACTTAACTACGAAGGATAAAATGGAGTGCGATTTTATTGACCAACGTTTTAGATAGAAGGGGTCCCCAGTCCCCACCAATTACCTGGAGGGGTTGCTTGACCCATTTTACGACTAGGTCATCAAAATTGAACTCTTAAGGGTAGGGCCAGTGGAGAACCCTAAACCCACAAAATTTCTCGGTAGGGTAGGGCAGGGCCAATGGGATTGTAGAAAATCTGGCAGAAGATTTTTTAGGGATATTTTTTGTATTCATCGTAGAAGATTTTTGCTATCCTTATTTGGGTTCCCTTCTGTGGTTACACAAGTAGTGTAAACGAGTAAAGGAGATCTGATTGGAACTGAAACCAGAATTGCTTGGAAACTGAGTCAGCTTGAAAATGGTGTAGATCTCTACACCAAGAGATTAGGGCCCCACTCCAAGGTCCAATTTTTTGTGAGAATGTTCTCCTCACTATATAAACCGTTCATACAAACAATCAGCAGATTCTAAAATTTCTAACCCTAATAAAAGTTCATTTCAATCAATGCTAATAAATAAATGGTGAGGAACAAATATCAACTTTAAATGGGGCTATAAGTTTAAGAATATTTTTTGAGAAGATGGCATGTATGATGAAAAGAACATTCTTACAAAAAATCAGACCTTCGAGTGGGCCCTAACCCCTTAATCCATACCCCCATTATTCAAAGGATGTGGGTTTCAACACTGTTAGAAAATAAACCAACAAACTATTTTGTAGAAATAACAACACTGTTAGAAAATAGCTTGTCTAGATTACAAAACCAACAAACTATTTTGTAAAACTTTATTGTCACGTTTACAAACTAGTAATTGGACCGAATTAGTAAAAAGGAGGGTTGAAATATTCAATTTTTTTTTTTGCTGGTATTTGATTCCTCTTAGAGTACCCACCTAGTCCCCAGAGACTATGCACACCTCCAATTTACACTATCAGCATTGGAGAATTAATTCCCTGGGGAAGCCCTCAAACGGAGTCGAACACTGGACCTCCAAGTTGAGGGAGAGAGCCTTTACCAATTGCCTAATTCCATTGGGGTGAATTAAGAGAAAACATCTTTTAAAAAAACAAAAATCTAGCTTGATCAGTTTCATTTTAAACTATTACGCGAAAAATGTACCTATTATAGTACAGAGTTTGATTTATGTTTTTGAAAACTTTTTCATTCTATGTTTTTTTTTAAATGTTCTATAAATTACGTAAGAGACTATGACGTCGTAATATGTATCCATTTGTGGAATCAGAACAAATGATTGCTGAAATTTGTGTGGGAACATAGAGGATTCAAAAACATTATCAATTCTGACTCGGAGGGAGAGAATTCGCATTTGTTTTTCGATATTTATCATGCACCTGAGTAAACAAATCAACCAACGCAAGTCGACGTTGGATATTGGGAAGTTCCGTGCAGATGTACAAGGATCAATATCAACTGAATGTTCAATATCGTGTACGGAGATGAATATCGTTCTTACCTTTAGAAATAATTCGGCTTTCCTCGAGTTATGACAATGATGAGAGGTATTCAAATGTTTATCAAAGTACAATGGTACCAAAAAATCGCTCATCGATTAGTGGTTTTTGAAAATGAACACAAATATATCATTAAGATCTGGTACGAAAGAGACAAAGGAAGCTAAAATAAGGCCACAAAAGGCGAATAGATCGATAATCATTAAGGTTTGTCTATGTATATGATTCCTAGGCTTTATCTCTGTTGTCAAGTTTGTATTCACAAAGCGGTTCCACAAGTAAAGAATACTAACTATGACAGAATCACACAACAAAAGACATGACAAAACTTACTAGTTGCAATGGCCCATGCATGTCATGTTGCTCCCTCTTCTTCATAGATTTTTAAGATGGCCGCTCCATCTGTTTACGCCCGCAGCAAATGTTGAATCTCCTCAAACTTTTCAATAAGCAACAGTTACCGTCTGAAAGTTGATAAATTTAACAAACCCAGTTCGGGTCGCCTGTATAGAAATGCAAGGTGAAGTTTCCTCTGCAAACATGTTTTCAACTCCTTTCAACCATATAGATATCGTTACAACCAGTTTCCTTCTCATAACTCTTGTAAGCCATCATTTAGCAAACCTTGTGGACTTACTAATCCCCTTGAAAATCACTGTGATTTTACCTCCTCAAAGACTAATCAAAGAACAAATACGGAGGGTAGATCTATGTTAAGAGCTTGTCATGACGAGGTCCAGAAACTGGACAAACTTCAGAAGTTGTGTGGACTGAGGTGAGTTGAAATTCTACAGAAATCCTTCTTCCTCCTGTTTTCATGCCTGAAGTACCTGACAGTGCAAAATGTGACTCTTCAAACCACTTCGACCTGCAATACTGGACCATATATTTGAGAAAATATTTCTGAAGTGACCTTTCCCCGAAATAGTCTCCCAAAGTTGAGGATTACTCTCCACGTGTTTATCGGGACAAGAGACATCCACCAAACTGATGCTCATGTTGTTGCGGATAATACAAAGCTTCCCATTGAGGGGAACAAGTGCAGCAGCCTCCACAGCCCGTGAGCTCCCTAAGTGGAGCTTACTGTCCATGAATTTGTTCCAGGAATCTGTAGCTCCATCATAGACTCTCAGCTTGCACCCATCTCTACAGTCCAAGGCATAAAGTTGCCCATTTAAGGAGATGCTCGGGTTTCGCCAACCACCAACCATCCCATCATTAACCACAGACCAGTTATTGGTTTCTGGAGTATAGGCTTCACTCATGACCTGACGGTGGGACCCAAGTCCTTTCAAAAACCATCTCCCGTTGTAGACAACCCCAATGAAAGGAACCATCGCGGTGCTCATATCTGCAACAAAGCTCCATCTGTTCCTGTTAGGATCATAGACCTCAGCCGATCGTAGAGTCCTCTGGATCCCTTCACATTCCCCACCAGCAACATAAAGGCAGTTGTTTATGACACAAGATCCAAAAAAATGGCGCTTCCTGAGCATATCTGGAGCTCTATGCCATTTATTTGTTCTGGCACTATAGAAGATCACTTTTCTCATTGACCCTCTTGGATCTTTGCCGCCAAATAAGTACAAGTGACAACCACTGAGAACCGCACATCCAAACCCAAGTGCTTCAGAATACTCCCCAGGAACTGGTGGTAGTGGCTGCCAGAGTTGATATGTGGGGTCAAAAGCATGCCATGAGATCCTTCCATCACGATCTCTTTTGATTACATATACCCATTCCTCTGCTATTCCCAGGCTTTTCCTGAGCGAGTAAAAAAAGTTTCCCGCTAGAAGGCGGTACCATCTCTTGCATACTAGACGGAGCTTTCGATGCTCAACACGAGGAACCCGGATCAGACAGGCAATGGCAAGATCATCTGGAAGGCCGGGCAAGAGGGGGGGCTGAACCCTAGTCCTTTCCTTGCGTGGGTTCTTACCCTTGTGTGCCCGAGGGTTGATATCAGGTTGTAAGCAAAGTTTTGATCCTGGAACAAACTTTGTAGCACCGGCAACTGTTTTCAAGCCTGAATCTACTCTACAATAGCACGATACAGAATCAACCTGCAGTAAAATCAAAATTAACACATTGGAGGAAAAAAAAGAAAGGGAAAAAAAAAAAAAAAAGCAAAACACAAAAAACCAAGCTAAGACAATATCCATGGGCCTTGAAATATACGTGTGTGTTGTATCTTTTTGTATGATGGATAGAGAAAAGGATGATTTCATTGTTGCTGAAGTCCTTTACGTTTATGAGAAACCAAACGATGAAGTAGAAATGAATTGAAAGTAAAAGGATCAAATTTGACCTGCAAATGAGTTATATCTAGCTGGCAGGAGTGGGAGAGTGTCAAATCGTGCAACCACAACATGAAATGATGCAACAAGCAATTAATCTAGAATTTCACGGTTTACCATATATAACATAGGGGTGCTTCAAAATGTTGGGTGGCCATGGCCCCCTTAAGCCTATAGTTGGCTCCGTCCCTATTTTTTTCTTATAATCCATTGAGGACAATAAATCTGAGAATTGCAAACATTTTCTAGAATTTCACGGTTTCAGACACTAACATATTTGTGTGTTTATTAGTAATATGTAGGGGAAAAGAAGTATTTAAGAATGGGGTCAATAAAATGGAGAAGGAACAATTTTTGTGGGAACAGTTAGGGAAATCAAAGCCTGGCAGAAAAGGAGATTTATTGGTAAGAATTCAGGACACTGCAGGTCTGAATTGTTCATGACTAAGCATACCATCAAATTTTGAGAAATTGAAATGCTATCGCAAGCTGATATATCATGAAAAGTAATAGAAAGTAAGAATAAATCACAGTCATGTAATCTACATGGTAAGTAGCTATTCTGTTAATTCCAACTCTGACGTGGATCGGCAGGTCGGTAGTTAAAATGGTAAATCTCGTAACTCAAAAAATTTACTTAGATCTTTCGCTAGAAAATCCCCTATCTCTAGCAAACAAACAGTACCTAGTTATGTCAGCACAAGCAATGACGTAGATAGCTCTTGAAAGAATTTTTTTTTTTGATAGAAATATATTGACAGATCTTAAAAGGATAAGGGATCATTTTACAAAGGTACCGAAATTTATGAAGGATCTCACCCAGCATTCCCACGCATAAGGAACATATTAATGCACAGATACTGGAATTGCAAGAAATTTATGAAGGATTTCATATCATTTCATGTAAAGCATCAGGTACACTTGTTCAGCAATCCGATACAATGCCATAAATTCGATAGCTTGTGAAGGATATTCAGGAGAACTCTATGGTAGTGTAAAAAGATGTCACCAATGGATAGCTGTTGGTTCTTCATCAAAAAGAAAAAAAAAAAAAAAAAGAAAAGAAAAAGAGATAGCTGTTGGTTACATGTTGACTGCATTTTATAATTAAAGACTACGTATATACAGCATCCCTTTAATTCATGTGTAACTTTGATTTTTGAATGAGCAAAGAATGACTCATGAAAAAAGTAAAGCAAGTAAACTATTTCTAAGGAATACATTTTTCTAACATCAGCCTGCAGAGAGTAAAGCAATGGCATTTGCTTCTGCACTGTGTAGTTTGTGAACTCATGCAATCTTGAAGGTGTAGAAGTCACTTTGAAATCTATTAATTGGTTACCAAGGAGAAAAAGATAATTATGGATTTGGCATGAGACCTTAAGTAGCAGAGAATCATTCTTTTTCTTGTACCAATTTGCACGCACATCCTTTGGCCACTTTATAAGACCAAAAGAGGATTGTCTGCTGATACCAGAACTAGTGAGAATCTCTTTCTTTATTAATTTTAGCATTTTTACTAGTAAAGGGTTCTCTTTCGTTGCATTCCCACTTATCTATAAGGAATTTTCTAAATAGGACAAATCACAAATGAGATCAATAGAAACAGAATGTGAAACTTTAACTGAAGCTTTCGTGTTGCCATAATTCACTTTCATGAAAAGAGAGGCAGGACCGCTGCCAAATTGCATACCAGAATTTGAAACACAAGCGAGTTGATGACATAAAAATAAAGTGAAAGGTTATATGGTTCAACACTGTAAGCATCATAATAATGAAGATATTAATTTTAAAAGTTGAGATATTTTCAACCTCTTGGGAAAGAAAAATATTCGTCCAAACGTGAGCATAATGCTTTTCAGGGAAACCATACAAATACTTTGTTAGCATTTTGTCCTAACTCGAATAAGTAATCAAACTATAATAATCAACCCAATAGAGTGTGGAAATGAACTTTATTAGCATTCTTTTCTGCTTCTTCCATTACACTCGTGCAGATATTTAATCAGAATTAAGATCTAATTTTGATCTCAGAATGAACTTAGTAGTTAATTTCAACTAAATCACTTAAGTAACCAAATACCATCACTGGGTACCCAAACTCAGAGGTGAAGTGTAAAACTACATATCAATATAGGCATATAAGTTAGAAAAATCAGCAAATGCAGTTAAACAGGTAAGTCCAATACTAAAGTTATTTACATTTTTCAGAAACTTTATACAGAAGATACGGAAAGGTAGAAGGGGAGAAGTAAGAGAAGTGGACAAACACCAATAACATCAAGTACGTTTATCAAGCAAGAGCTAGAATATGATTGCTAATAATCTACTTCATAAGAACCCACAAAGAGTTCTGAAAGCAAATTGCAAATAGAAATGAAAAAGCTACAAACAAGACCCGATTTTTTTTTTTTTCAAAGAGGTCTCTCCTAAGGGTCAAGCACCATGAAAACATGGCAAAACTTGAAGTTCAATTAAAAAATTACCCTTTCATTGAACCTCTAAAACCTATCACACTGGATGAACAATTAACAGGAATAACTAATTCCTGCCAAGGCTACAGAACCCACAGTATCACCTCTTTACCCCCATTAAAACCCCTTCCCCAACCCTCATCAGACCAAAAACACAGCAAAAACATATCAAAACAGCAGCTTTAATATCTTAAGAAAGAAAATTAAATATACCCATCTTCAAAATCAACAGATCTGAAACACCCACTATCTCAATCTGTACCCAATTTTGCAAAGTAAAATGTGGTATTACTGTTCTGCTTCTATATCCCCAAAATTGAAAACCCAAAAACCATTAAGCACTTACTTCAATTGAAACCAAATTACATAAAATCAGAAGATGTTCTAACAAATATGCTTCCTAGATTCAAGAGATTTCTCCCAAAAGACTGCAAATTTAACAAAAAATTTGTCTGGGTATAGTTCAAAACACATCAATTGAAGAAATAAATTCAGAACTAGTCTAGGGATCAGGTGTTCTTACCAGGGGAGCTTGGATACGAATTCCTTTTTGCACAGTAGAAGAAGTTTCACGGGCCTCCATCTCTCAGGAAAACAACTTCTTCATCTATAATAATTCTTCTGTGAAACTAAATCACAGAGTAGAGGGAGAGAGAGAAGCTTAAAAGAGGGTCTAATCAAGCTCCTTAAGCTTCCATCATTGAGAAATTTTCTACAAATAGAAAACTTGTCTCTATCTCTGCAAATGCAGACAACAAGACCAAAAAAAATAAAGAAACCAAACTACTACATAACGTGAGGGTCAGTTTTCTCACCAACATCGCAACTCTTTTTTAATTTTTTTTATATTTTTTGGATTTTAATTTCATTTTTTATTTTAAAATATTTATTGACAAATAGGTGGGTTATTAAGCCCCAACTTATGCAACTCCATCAAATACCCACTTTTTGTAGGATTCAATTGAAGATGATCCAAAGGCTGATTTCAAAAAAATATATTCTCCTCACCACTTAGATCATGATATCAACAAATCAACCCTTTCTAAGATGGGTTTTTTTTTCTGAAAACATGTCTGAATCTGACTCATGGTCTGAATTTGGCCCGAGTCAGATTTCAACTTGTTTGATTTTTTTTTATTTTTGAGTTTCTGAGTCATTACTTGAGTTAGAAAATTGTCTGAAAGAAGGGAAAGTTTTTTCAGTGAGAACAATGTACTGAAAAGGGAGGTAATTATCTGAGTCAGTCCTTTTTACACTTTTATCCTCTATATATTTTATAAATGACAAAATTATCCTTTAGAGAATAAAAAGATTTCTTCTTTTTTCATCGTTGAAGAACCCTAGCAGCCTCTCTCCATTATGCAGCTGCCGCCATTGAAGCTTCACTTCCGTCTGAACTCTATTTTTTTCATCATTTACAGGTTAGTATTACTTCCTCCTCTTCTTGGTCCGACGAAGAACATGTCGGTTTCTCTCTCTCTGCTCACTATCCCTCTCTCTTTTTCTCTGATTTCTCTCTCTCTCTCTCTCTCTCTCTCTCTCTCTCCCTCTCTTTTTTTCTCTATCTCGCTCTACCTCTCTGATCTTTCTCAATTTTTTTTATCCAAGGCTCTTATCAATTTAATTGAAGAACCAAAAATTTTAGTATCAATACTTTTTATATGGGTTTTGTATTATTTAAAAATATCTAGTTGGTTTTGATTTTTTTAATTAGTAGAAATCGATTCATGTATTGCAGCATCTTTAAATTAGAAATCGATTAGGATACCATTCCATGTAATTTTAGTTATATATAATGATAATAAATTATGCTCAGTAGTGTGAAAGATGAATTTTAGTTATACATAGTGATAATAAATTTAGGTAAAGTCCTTAGAGTTGTTAATAGGAATCCTAACTTTATATAGTTTTGAACTTTATGCTCGGTAGTAGTTGGTAAGTTAATTTTCAATTGCCTATTAAAGAGAATTAAGCGTAGCCTTGGTGTACAGGTAATGTTGCTTATTAAAGAATAAGTGAGTCTCTACATTTTTTTTTGAAAGTTATGAAGTTACTGATGTAATAATATAAATTATTGTCATGTGAAATTTTTTATTATATGAAATTAATTAGTAGGGAAGAACAAATACCATTGCAGAAGTAAATTATTTTGTTGTTTTCATGCTCTCTTTTTTTTCTAATATAATGCAAGAAAGAAGAGAAAATGAAAAGATAAGTGGGAGTAGAAAGAAGAGAAGGAGATATAATCAATCCATAGAAAATAATATAAATAAGGACAAAAGTGTCAAAAAGTCAATCAGACATTAAAAAAATTCAGACGAAAAAACAAACAAACTTAAATTCAATCAAGTTAGATCCAGATGACTCAGAAATTTTTAGATTCAGATTTCAGAAAAAAAAAATAAAACAAAAAAAACAAAACAAACGCCGCCTAAGAGTCCTAATCCATTCAAAAGTTTACAAAAAATCAACGGTTAAAAAAGAGTCTAAAATTTGCCCTTTTTGTAAGGATTGATTTGAGGGGATTAAGAAGTTTCAGAACAGAGTGATTTACAGATACGAGCAGAAAATCTAACCTTTGGATCATCTCTATATGGGCCCCATGGAAAGTGGAGCTTAGTTAGATATGTTTGACCTACCCAATAAATTGCAGCGAAAATCAAGTGGGTTTGGTGATTTCTAGCCGTTCAAATTTGATAACCATGAGCTTATATTCAACTTACAATTATGTGATGAATCCATGGCATAGAAATCTATGATCAGATTGATTTTAATGTATTGTTGATCATATTCGTTTAGCTGAACTACTCATCAAACTATGCCACAATTGTACACAAGGAAAAAGCGCGGTAGGGGATCCGCACTCCTCAACTCTAACTAGACAAAATTAGGGAAAACTGTTATGACGCATAGGGTTGTGTGTGGCTGTCCCACCACCCATATACCATGCATATTGCCACGTCTTTTGTACGTGTATCATGAGGGTTCATTCCTCACATGCACCCTCCTTTATATATATGATAGCCCCCCTTTGTATTTGTGATAGAATCAACTTAATCAAGTCTTGTACGAAAGTAAAGCTTATATTGATGTGAAGTTAGTTGTGTACGGAGATAATAAGTTGTATCAAGTGATGAGAGTATTGTATCAATGTGTTTATACGATCAGTGAATAAGAGATATCCTCTTCCCACTTCTCTTGATATATTTTCTGTATGCCGTAGAAATCATAACACGTTATCAGCACGAGTCTCTACCACTTTCAAGATCGAGACCTCGATATTTTATGATCAACCCGAAGCTTCTGGGCATCTCACAAAATCTCAAAGGTATACTTGTGTTGTCTTATTTTCAATTTCGAATCTAACGAAGTTTGAGTTTGTTGCTTTAGATATCACTGGAAACAACTATCTTTCTTGGGTCCTGAATATGGAACTCCATCTCGCGTCTAAGAAACTCGGAGATACTATCCGGGAAGGTAATCAGCCGACCAGAGAGAGTTGTGCTGCTGCTGCCACTATTTTCATTCGGCACTACATCCATGAGGGACTTAAATCTGAATATTTGACGGTAAAAGATCCGTTAGTCCTCTGAAACTGTTTAAAGGAAAGATTTGGCCACTTGTCGATGGTCATACATCCTGGTCTTTTGAATGATTGGAGGAACCTGCGGTTGCAGGACTTCAAATCAGTAACAGAATATAATTCGGCTTTATTCAGAATAACCTCGCAACTGAAACTGTGTGGTGATACTGTTACTGATGCGCAGCTGCTAGAGAAAACCTTCAACACTTTCCACGCCTCTAATGTGCTGTTACAACAGCAATATAGAGAGCGTAGGTTCTAAAAATATTCTGAATTAATCTCCTGCCTTCTAGTTGCCGAGAAAAATAACGAATTGTTGTTAT
>MVGT01000427.1:232175-255099 GCA_002174775.1 Macleaya cordata
TAACTTATGTCTATCTTAAGAGTGGATTAGAAAATGTAATATTTTATAGGAATGGCACATTCGATGAGTTTCTCATCTCTTCTGCTAACTTTTCAGGTTCGGATCATCTGAGAGAGGTGTTTGTTGACCAAATGGGTTTCAACGACAAGGATATTGTTGCTCTCTCTGGTGGCCACACCCTGGTTGGTTGATACCTTTGGTATTTCTTTTCTTTTTTAACCAGATCTCCACTTTATTGATTGAATTGCTTCAGTAATTATGCTGCTGCTAATGAGATGTTCTACACATTTTAATTCCAGTTTTGCCGAGGCTTAAGGAGTTCAGCCTACCTTATACTTGTCCGGGAGGGAGGTGTCTCTTAGGCTTTGCGTGGTATCCGGAGGATTTTTGTTCGCAGCCTAAAATTCTATTCTATAGCATGTGTTTTGGTTATGATTGTATAAGTTAATCGTTACACTAGATTGTTGTGAGCCCCAACATGAAATTGGTGAAATAGGGTGTGAATATTTGTAGTTGTCGGCACTTAATTCACACTTTATTTTACCAAATTCATGTAGAGGCACTATAAATTAGTGTAATGGTTGCACATATGCAACCACAACGTACAATAAAATTTTGGGCAATAAATTTTCTCAAAAACTCTTTGGCTACCTACTACGCTTTCAAAGAAGTACGTTTTTTTAGATGTTCTTGTCCTTCGCTGGCTCTGTGACAACAAATACATTTACATGAAAGAATTCTTGGTGGACTGACCGGTGTTTCTGGGTGTATATAGATATCGTTTCACAGGATTCCCAAAGTAGATTTGTTTTCTGAATTGATTTGTCAATAATTGGAGTGGTTTGTTGCAGCTGGCGACCCCGTCGTGCTTCAGTTGCGCGACAGTTTCAGAGAGTTATACCATTTTTTCCATATAGATTGTTGGATATTAAGATTTTAGTAACTCTTAATATCGAATTCAAGAGAATTTTCTGTTTTGCCTGTATAATTACAGCTGCTACTGGTGCACGCCTTTCATGGACACACCCCACCCCACCACCACAACCAAAACTACACCTTAACAACCACTGTCTCCACTTCCACCAAAAATATATCACAATGTACCACTATCACCATCATCTTCCCACCGTCACCACCACCACTCCACTGCCTCAATTTCCACCATCACCATCACCATCACACAAAGATGAGAGAGAGAAATCAGATAGCAGATGATGTAGGGCGTATTACAGAAAATACAAATCACGAACAATAGATAAGAAAACTTCTTCAATTCTTATTAAATCAATCAATAACTGAATTCTAAAGTATTACAACCTCTTAAATAAACAAAACTAAAAAAAACTACTTGAGAAGCAATTAATATCCCTAAACACGAAATTACTATAAAAGGAAAGTTTTGTGTTAAACACAAAACTAGAAACTACTAATTAAGAGAAGCAATCTGAAAAAAAAATGCAATTAAATTCGAGTTTCCTGGAGAAAGATATTACAAAAAGAAAATATTCTTAAAATAGTAAAAACACCAATTTCGAGGCCTAAACGATAGAATTTGGCCAAAAAAACCCGGGCTAACCGCATTGCGGTTAGTCATATTTAGTGGGTCATTTTACATCAAACCAGGCCCTTCCTATGAATTTTTAGAGAGGTTGGGTCCCGGGCCTCTATATACGCCAATGCCATTTCATCTACGCCATCAGCAGATCTGAAAAATAAATAAAAAATTTGACCATTGATAGTCGCAATTTTTGTCGATTCTTATTCGAAATCATGATTTCAACCAAGATCCACAAATGGTTGATTGTTTTTAGATCTAAACTTTTTTCTCTTCAGTTGGGGACGTGATGGTGGCGATGGGTATTGGAGGTGTCGTGAGAGATAAATCGAGAGGAAGAGTGAGAGAGATCGAGAGGGAACAAGGGATTGAGATAGAGAAATCTCCATCTCTCTTATCTTTCTTTCTTGCTCCCTTTCAATTTCTCTCTCTCCCTCTCTCTTTCTCTCTCTTCTGGAGGCCCTAGTGGTGATGGTGGTTAGTGGTGGCGGCGGTACACTAGTACTATTGGTGGTGGTAGTGGAGAATAGATATGGAAATGATGATGGTAATGGTGGTAGGGGTAGAGCGTATTTTTAGTAGGTGTAAAACTTAAAAATTGGTTAAGTATGAAGAGTTCCCCCTTAATTACAAGTTAAATTTGACCTTAGGGCTTAAAGCTCATTTTTTAATTTCCCTCTCATCTAGAACAACTTCCCCAATATCATCCCCAATATTTTGTCCCCATTTGCTTGTCCCTTTCCCTGTCCCCACATTGATTTTGTCTTGTTGAACCCACAAGGACTCGAACTAACGACTGATTTTTTGTAAGATTATTCTCCTCACCATATAAATCATTGTGACAAAAAATTAACTATTTTTAAAACTTTCAAAGTCATCAGAACTTGATTGGAAATAAGTAGTGATAAGATCACATGTTAATTTAATAATGAACATTGATTTTCAATCAACTTTTGATGGCGTTAGTTGTCTTTGAATAAAATGATTTCTGTGAGAATGATCCATATGGCGATGAGAAAATTCTCACCAAAATTCAAATGTTGGGTTGACTCTATCTGGGCCTTATAAGACAAAATTAATGTGGGGACAGGTAGGAGACTTGCAAAATGGGGACAAAGGATCTATTCTCAGCACATGGAAAATGAACACAACTTACACATCTCCTAGGATTAGGAATTTTATTTGAAAATTTCTTATTGGTGTTGTTCCTCTCAAATGTTTACTTTCCAATATTATTGATTTGGATGAAAATTTGTGTCTTTTGCAATGAGGATGTAGAAACTGTAGAATATCTATTCATCCATTGTCCTTACACAAAAACCATAATCATGTTACTTCTTTGCCCTTGGATATGCTCTCAGAACCTGGAAAATGAACACAAGTCGCACAGCTCCTAGGATTAGGAATTTTATTTGGAAATGTCTTATTGGTGTTGTTCCTCTCAAATGTTTACTTTCCAATATTATTGATCTGGATGAAAATCTGTGTCTTTTGTAATGAGGACGTAGATACTATAGATTATCTATTCAAATATTGTCCTTACGCAAAAACGATAATGATCCTTTGGATAAGTTTTTCTTTTAAAGAATGGGTCATTTCCTAGTTTTAAACTGTTCATTATCTTGATGAAGTTCATTGTTTGTTAGAAAAAGCTACTATAAGAGCAACTAAATGCTGATTTATCTGAGGATTTTCAAAAATAAAAATGATAACTACCCAATTCAAACTTCTATAATTCTGACTCGCTTTCTCAACCATTAGGCCAAAAGAAACTTTAATCCAACACCAGTTAGTCCTCTGATTACTAATCATACAGGGATTATTATTATTGATTCTATCTTTAGACCTCAAATTAGGAATCAATACAAAATAAATTTGATGCTTCTCTAACTTCTAATGACTCCCAGTAGGGATTGGTGTGATTCTTTGTGACTCAACATGTGAAATGCAAAGGATGTAGATGATCCATAGTTCGCCCCTTCTCCATCGAAGAAGCTAAAACACTCATCCGCCTAAATAATGTTGTAAGATCCATGAGTTCCCTCTTGGGTTTGTCAATTTACTGTCAAATCAAATTCAATATAGTCTTTGTAACTTGAATTAGAATTAGCGAATTATCTCCATAGTCTGATGATTAAAGATTGAAGAAGGAGATGCGGCTTGCAAGATATTCATACTTATCACCACTGGAAAACATCTTAGGATGGTAAGTGACTTAGATACCACTGAAAAATAACTTAGGATGGTAAGTGACTTAGATACTTAGTATCACCATAAGTGGTTAGTTTCATTTAAGACTTAAGGTATATTGTTCGTCCTTATATAGAAGTTAGAGAGAGAAATAGAAAAGTATTATTCATGATATGGATCCAATCTGTCTTTTGTGTGAAAATGCTTTCGACTCATCTTCTTGTAGAGTGTAATTTCACTAGAGCTGTGTGGTTTTGTCTCCCAAGTGGAGTATATGTAGATTTTATTTGATACACTAATTTTAAAGCTTGGTTTAATAGCAGGAATTGGAACTTATTGTCTGATAATTGGGTTTTAAATGATATTAATTGGCCTGAATATGCTTTGTTGTGAGTTGGTTCATTTGGAAGATCGGATGTGAAAAGGTTTTTGAAAATAGGATTCTTAATCCTCTAACCACTGCCAATCCAATTCGTAGGCACCTTGATAATTATGAATCTGCAATGCCAAACTCTAAAATTTATGTTACTTTAGACCAAGGTTATTAAATCGTGAATCGGAACACGAATTGTTTTTAATTTTTGAGTATCGAATCGTAAGTTGAATCGTGAATCGTAGATTCATTGCCAATTTTTTTAAATACAGAGAAAGAATTTGTATATATGTAATAACATACATATATACTTGTAAGAGGGAGGTTATTGCACCCCCTCTTAGAACACTCCCTTATAACACCCCCTCCTGTGGGGCCCACATGTGATCAATTCCGGAGCTGATTTTTTTAGAAGATATTCTTCTCACCATGTATATCATCATATTAAAAAATCACTTCGTTCTAAAACTTCTAACCCCTTTAAATTAACCTGTAAAAATTAGTAACTATTTGGTAACTATTTTAGAGGTCAAATAGTTACCAATTTTTAAGAAGTAATTTGAGGAGGTTAAAAGTTTTAAAACGAACTGATTTTTGAATATGATGAGATACATAGTGAGGAGAATATCTTCTAAAAAAATTAGCCCCTAGATGCATCACATGTGAGCCTCACAGGAGGGGGCGTTCTAAGAGGGGGTGCAATAACCTCATTCTACTTGTAAACATGGGATATATCCTTTTTTAGGCCTTTTAGTTAAATAATAATATAAGTGGACCATTTCTAGTTTGAAAAAAAAAAACAAACATGCCTTAATAAAGGGGCAGATGGTTCAATGGCTGGGCCTTGGGCCATTAGGACGTGGGGTTAGTATAAAATAGGCTAGGTTAGGGTTTTAAAGATTTAGCAAGACTTTTGCTAGAATAACACCAAAATTTGACATCAAATATTACATTTGATTTTTTAAAGGGGCTTTTTTAGCAAATAACCATGTCAGTATATGGAAACTAAGAAATAACCCTGACATTTTCGATATTTCTGAAATGACCCTATCTTAGACGGAATCGTTAACTTACCATCCTCGAGATCACGTGATGGTCACATGACCATGTTAAAGTACGTGAATGCCCTTATTCTAACCCAACCTCTCCTCACCTTGAGTTAAGTTCGGACATGATTGGACCCTTACTTAGAGCCTTATCTTGATGCCCAAGATGAGATTGATTGGACCCTTGAGGATTTGCCTGTTGCCTGTGGTAAGTTCAATCACGGGAAGACTGAAAAAACTGAAAATATTACTATGTTCTCTCATAGGGTTTGCGGGGAAAAAGGTACAGGTATAAGTTCTTACAGGATATATCCCAGAAAAGGCGAAACTTGGGCCCTTTTCAAGAACTGGGATATTAAATGGAGCTTTGATTCAGGCAATCATAGAAGTTACCAATATGAATTTGTAGAAGTCCTTTCAGATTATAACCAGGAATCAGGCATTGACGTCGTGTATTTTGTTAAGATCAAAGGTTTTGTAAGCCTGTTCAAGCCAACCATGAACAACAGAATGGTTTCCTTTCATATACCATCGAATGAACTACTCAGATTTTCACATAGGGTTCCTTCATTTAGAACGACTGGTAGAGAACGAGAAGACATCCCTGAAGGTTATTTCGAACTTCATCCTGCTTCTCTACCTAATAACTTAGAAGAGATTTCTGATCCCAATGCCATAGATGTTGAAGGGATCGTTAAAGCATCAATTCTAAAATTGATGATTCTTCTAAATCTCCAGCAGAGGAAAGTCCCCATTTGCCGAAGAAGAGGAAAAACCCTGATGATAAGAATACCCTGGACCAAGGGAATTTAAGAACTGGAAACTGGTGTCCAAGGTTATCAGATTGGTGCCATAAGAAGAAGCGAAGTGCTTCAAATCGGGTGGAAGCTCATGCTAATGAAACGGTTTCAAATGCTTTGAACTCCAATACTGACATTGTTGCTGTGCATAGCCCTTGTGCAATTCCAAATGCAGATTTTTATAACTTTGAGCAGATCCCCTCTTCACCTTTCCATCTGAACCCTTTTGAAATTCCTGATGCAGAATTTTATGACTTTGAGGATGATAAATCCCCTGAGAAGTTTAAGCCTGGTCAGATATGGGCGGTATATTGCAACTTGGATGACTTTCCCAAGTATTATGTTCAGATAAAGAGGGTTAAATTGACCCCAGATTTCAAATTGTGCGTCAAATGGCTCAAATCTTGTGTTCTACCGAAGGACGTGATTGAGTAGCTTGACAAAGATATGCCCATATGTTGTGGGACATTTGAAAGTGGTGAAAGCGTTGTCTTTAATGATACAGCTTATTTCTCTCATCAGTCGAGAGGTGTACCAGCTGGTAAGAAAAACAAGTACGAGATCTACCCAAGGAAAGGGGAGGTGTGGGCATTATACAGAAACTTCAATTCCGAATGGTCCTGTTCTAACTTGCAGAAATGTGAGTATGACATGGTTGAAGTCTTAGAGGACTAAGATCGTTGGACCATAGTGTTGGTTTTACAACAGTTCTCTTCTCGTTTTAAGACGGTTTTCATGTCTAAACTTAACTCAAGGTGAAGAGAGGTTGGGTTAGAATAAGGGCATTTACGTACTTTAACATGGTCATGTGACCATCACGTGATCTCGAGGATGGTAAGTTAACGATTCCGTCCAAGATAGGGTCATTTCAGAAATATCGAAAATGTCAGGGTTATTTCTTAGTTTCCATATACTTACAGGGTTATTTGCTAAAAAAGCCCTTTTTAAAGTGGTATGAGGGGCTGAAATGGAATTAATGCTTTGTTATGATTGGTTTTCAATCAATAAAATAAGCTGACGTAATCTTTGGTGTCAAAATCTGGTGTCCCCGTAGTATTGCTCATTTAGCAAAAAGTTAAAAGAAGGCTCTACTCACATCAGCAAAACAAAAACAAGAAAGAAGAAATAACCCTAAACTTGCTGTAGAAGGAGCGGCAGCAAAAATGCAGCGGTCTGTGGTGACGACGGCGCTGATCACAACAGAGGACGTGTTATCTTCCTTTTCTTCTTCTTCTCCTTCTTCTTCTTCACATATCTGAACAGATCTATGCATGAACCCCTTTCAACGAGCGAATCAGTGAGATTTTTCTGTTTTTTTATTTTGCTCTCTAAAAATTGGTTGGAGCTAACGATTAATTTCTAACTCGGTCCATCTGTTAATTCGTCTTGTATCGAGCCGATTCAAACTTGAATCGCCGAGTCAGAGCAAAAAATGAGTTAATTAGTCGATACGTATCTAATGAGAGAATTTTGACTATGAATCGTACGAGTCGACTCGCGACTCGTATGATACTAATAAGTATGCTTTAGACACCGCCAATCCTATTCCTACAAACTTGAATCCAGTATCCCATACGCACATTATTAAGTTTACTATTTTCTTTATGGATGCAAAGAATAATATAGGAATTGGGCTTACTTTGAATTCAGTTTCAGGTTTTTGCAAAGCTGCTCATGCTGCCTATAATTGGAACAAAGAGATGAATCTCTCTAATGTTTGTTTTAAAAGTAACTTTAAGCAAATTTTGGATTTCAGCAAAAAAAAAAAAGTAGTAACTCCAGTAAGCTGTATACTTACAAGAAATTAATAGTCTCTTTGGACAAGGAATTTGGGGGAAGGATTTTGTGGGGACTAGGGATTTAGTGAAAAAATCATGTTATATTTTTCCTTAAAATCCTTGGTCCCACAAAATCCCTCCCTAAAATCTCTTGTCCAAACAGACTATAAAGCTCTTTTTGGTAGGATATTGATGAATATGTGCTTTTAATTATGTCAAATTTGATAAGTGTGAAAATGTATGAATGATTGCCAAATGTGGTAGAAGGTTGTTGAACTCGATGGAAACTTAATTGGTTAAGTTTTATGAACTCTGTTTCGATGGCTCAGGAAGGCCTCTCTGTTCATCGTGAGTCTTTATATTGTTAATAAATGTAAAGTTTGTTTGCAAAAAAAATAAAAAAAAATATAAAAAAAAAGTGAAATAAAAAAAAGAGAGAGAAAAAGATCAAGATTTGAAAGAGAAAGAGAAAAAGATCGATATTTGAAAGAAAAAGAGATGGAGAAAAATGTAAGGTATTTTAACACACCAACCCTTCAACCCTAACCATTTGTCATTTCTAAGCCCACCTACCAACGAACTCAGGAAGGACTACTAGAATCTAAAAGTTGATGATATTCTAGTAATTGTAAAACCATAGCAATAAGTGATAGCAAAGTTAATGTTGTTCAAGAAGAGGAATTCAAGAGGTAAATTTTTTTAATTTATTACATTATTTATTGGTTTAGATAAATTATTTAACAATAATTCTTACATATTTAACTATGTTGTAGTTACTAGATCTATTTCAAAGATCTTACAATTTTGTTTGGAAAATAGTGAAGGTAAGATTTATCCATGAGGTGATAATATATGTAAAATAATTGAATTTAATCGGTAAGAATACTATTTTTAAAGTAAAACATTATTGTTCTAAGTTCTTTTACTTTCTATCATTTCTTTCTTTGTTTTATTTTTGTTAATAAACTATTTTATTATTTTCATAGTTTTCAGAGAACACGATAGTTTTAGTGATTATATAACATACGCAAAATCACAATTAAATTTTGACCCAATGATTTTCTTGAAACATCCAATTTTTTGGAAACCTGCTAAAGTGTTTATTTTCTTGACAAAGTATAGTGTCTTATCAAAGAAGGAAATCTCCTCGATAGAATAAAAATGAGAGCTTGCTTCTATAAAGACTTGAATGGATAAAAATGTCCCTAAGTTTGCCTATATATAAAGAACATATACATACGCAACACGTGCTATCGTTACCTCCCAAATAATCTAAAAGATGGTCAGGTATGTTGGAGTACCCTATATTTTTATTTTGGGTTTTTCTACCTAATAACCCCATTCACTAATTAGAAACTGACATATAACCCTACTGTAATAAAAAAAAATTACTGTATAACCCCAAAGTTGACAGAATGTCATCTGGACGTTATCTCACTTACGGCATTCACTTAAAAGGCACATGATCTTGAAAATTTACTTAAATACCCCCTTTATAACTCATCCAAACCAAGGTTAAATGTGCTTAATCGAACAATCAGATCTAAAATTCTAGAAAAAAACAGTGGATTAAGAGATGAGTTATGTAGAAGGAAAGGAAGTGATTGGAGAGAAAAAGGAGAGACAATTAGAGAAGAGGATACCGACAGTAAATATCTCTACCATTCTCTCACATACCGATAAACATGAACAAAATTATAAAGGGGTATTTAAGTAAATTCCTAAGATCATGTGCTTTTAAGTTAGTGCATGTGAGAGATAAAACGGCTAAATGACGGTTCCGTCAACGTTAGGGTTATATCTTAGTTTTTTATTAGAATGGGATTATATGCTAGTTGTGAACTCGAAAAAAAATCCGGGCACCTCGTCTTCCCGGAGAAGGAAAAAGCCCCGAATTCGTCCACGAAAAGGTGGTAATGTAGAACGACTAAAGAATCGTGCGAAAAAATGGAGTCGCCGCCTGATTAGAGGGAATCAGGACTCACTTTGTTTGGAAAACAGCTTTTATTTTATCAAAACAAACTCCATGGCGATCTTCCGGTCAATGGTCTACATGAAGATATTCCTGGGTAAGGCAATCCAGGCACGGGTCAGGAAGGTGTTAGGCACCTAACAACCGCCCGATCATGAGATCGGCCTCTACTTCGCGTTTAAGGGCATTCTTTGGGAATTCATGATCAAACTAAATTACACTACACTAGAGAGGCAATAAAAGTAATTTCAGGAGCCCCCTAGATCTACGTGTCATCGCATGAGGTTCTGGGGCGAAAATAAAATGGGTACGCCCCTCCATGCTCTGGAGATGCATCAAAACGTAGTGACACGTGTGAGGATATCACACGTGCATAAAGAGGTGATATGTGCGACCGCACATATACCTAAGCATGCAATAGTGACACGTGCATAACTATGCTCGTGCACAAACAAACAAGTGATACGTGCAAAACTGGCACATACACTAGGCAATGTCGGCGTACATAACGGGTAAGCGATGAGAAGGAGACGTGCGAAACAGACACGTACATCGAGGATCCTATGTGCAAAACTAGCACGTGATAAAAGGAGGGGGTACATACAAAACAGGCATGCAACGGACGACGACGTCCAAAACAGGTGCGTGACTCGAGAAGGACGTGCAAAATAGACACGTGACAAGAAATGACGTGCAAAACAGGCACGTGACCCAAGAGGGACGTGCAACACAAGCACGTGACAAGAAAATGGGGTACGTGCAAAATAGGCACGTATCGCGAGAGATCGCACGTGCAAAACAGGAACGTAACAGAGGAAAGACGTGCGACACATGCACATGACAAAAGATCGTACGTGCAAAATAGGCACGTGACGATGGGTGACGTGCAAAACAGGCGCGTGACAAAAGATCGTATGTGCAAGACAGGCACGTGACAATGGACGACGTGCAAAACTGGCACATGAGGAAGGAATGTGCAAAACTGGCATGTGACAAAAGATCGTACGTGCAAAACAGGCACGTGACGAAGGAACGTGCAAAATTAGCACGTGACAAAAGATCGTACGTGCAAAATAGGCACGTGACGATGGACGACGTGCAAAACCGGCACGTGATGAAGGAACGTGCAAAACTGGCACATGACAAAAGATCGTGCGTACAAAACAGGCACGTGACGATGGACGACGTGCAAAACCGACACCTGACGAAGGAACGTGCAAAACTAGCATGTGACAAAAGATCGTATGTGCAAAACAGGCGCGTGACAAAAGAACGTGCAAAACTGGCACGTGACAAAAGATCGTACGTGCAAAACAGGCACGTGATGATGGACGACGTGCAAAACTGACACATGATGAAGGAACGTGCAAAACTGGCATGTGAGAAAGGATCGTACGTGCAAAACATGCACGTGACGAGGGAACTTGCAAAACTGGCACGTGACGACGATAAAACATTTTTTATTTTTTGAAAACTTGATTCTCTCTTTTTATTTTGAAAAGCATATGACACGCTGCACGCATGGCAAGACGATGACTCGCACACGTCCAGTGTGCGGGTGCGGAGATGTATGAGAGCGACCCTAAAAGTCAGCTAAACATAGTCTAGGAACCCTAGTATTTGCTTAGGAATTCTAAGATCCTAACTGCATTACCTAGATTAATCAAGTAATTTTTCTTTGAAAAAAGATTGGTTTTTATTTTATTGATTCTTTTTAAAAGGGGTTTTGACCCAAAATTAGGATCGGATCAGGAACTTCACTTAACTAAATGACCTCCGAGACCGACCCCGAAAAGCAACAAACAACCCTAGGACTAATGCAATCTATCTCTAAGCAAGCAGTTCTAGACTAAGCACAACTTAAGTCTATTTTAGGGATTTTTATGGTTTAGCACTGATTGGGCTTCGAAAAAAAAGCCCAATAGGGGAAGTAGGCCCGTGAACCCGCGATGAGGGTTCCGTCCTGCATGTTTTATTCAGAAGCTTATTTGCATTTATTTTCTAGCTTAAAAGGGATTAAGACGCAAATTAATGCTAAAACAAGATGGGGTCAAGATAAAATGACTGAAATCTCACAAATATCATGCTCATTCATTCATGTTCATTCACATTCGAGGATTCACGAATCAAGAAATATATGCACACATTTCATGGATCTTTAGCATGGTACACAAAATAAATAAATCAAGCAACTTGAAGCTCAAGTATCTCACGAATCATCATATATTATTATCATCATGCCAAGGGAGCAAAGAGCACTAAAATAGGTTTAACTTGTCATTTTGGCACTAAACAAAGCCACAAAAGTAAGCTAAGAACATTTGGATCATGTTAATCTGCTGAGATTTTCTACGATCCAAACCGTTCATACTGAAGATCATGCCATGTCTAACATACTTTTCACAAAGATCAAGACATTCTGGGTTCGCACATCATGAGGTCAGGTATATTTTGCTCTCTTTCTATGAAACACACAAGCATGAAAAATCGTCACCAGCTCGTAAGGAATTCATCTTAATGACCATCAACAAGCATTTTAAACATTGATTGTAGTAAAACATGCATGGCTACAAAGATATCTCAACCACCCTATGAGAAGATAGTATTATCACACGATTTATTCCCATTAGCATATTCCTTGATGGCTACAGTTTGTAACATGATTCAATCACCAAGCATTTCCAAAAACATAATTTCTAATAATGTCAACACAAATAAATTTACACCTTACTCTCAGGTTTCACATCATCATATATATACAAAACACTTTTCATGAATATAGGTATTCCTTTATGCATACAAAAGCTACAGAGAGATTGGCATGCTTTTTCATAAAAAAGATCCTTATAAAACCAAGTTATTTCATGTTTTTTTAACTCATGATTTCATTTATATACAGAGATAGAAAACAAGACTATAACGCACTTTTTGATTTCATTATGTATAAAGATGCAAAACAAGATTATAATATGCTCTTCAACAGAGAACTTTATTTCATACCAGAAATGGAAATCAAGCTTTATTTTATATCCATATTGAAGATCAAGATATTCACATATTCAACGAAAAATGGATACCAAATGCTATTTCATACCCAAAATAGCAACCACATCAAAACTCATTCACATACTCAACAGAGAATAGATCCAAATTCTATACCAAGAATAGCAATCAAGATTATTACATTTAGATTTCTAGCATAGATCTTTTTACAAAAGAGAAAATTAACAGGGAAAGGAAAGCTTACTAACCTGAAATTGCAATTGATCCAACTAAGTAAATAAAAGAGAGAAATCCATAATAAGCTCGATGTGATTAACTTTAGATGAAAAAAATAAGTAAGATGTTACTGGAGTTTCCAAATTCTAAAAAAAGAAGATGAGGTCACCCCTTAGACTCATCCAACCATGGTGACGCAGGAAAGAAGATGACAAGAAGAATCACCTATCTCCTTACCTTTCCTTATCTTACCTCACTAATCTCCTACTGAACCCTAATTACTTGGAAGCAAGAAGAGAATAGAGCTGGAAACAGATGAAAACAAGAAGACTAGAGAGAGAGTAAATGCAAACCAGAGAGGCCAAAAGAGTGTAGACAAGCACAGAGAGAAAAGCCAAGAGTGCTTTCCTTTTCGGGTAACTTTCCTTTTAAAGGAAAAAACTAGGGTTTCTCTCTGCTTAACGGCCCTCCAAGGGCAGATCCCACTAATGTGCTGTCATGTGTCACCTAAACACATTACACACATTTCACCTTTTTTAATCACAAAATACATTGTTTTACACAAAACACATTTTTTTAATAATCTCTTTTTTTTTTTCATTTTTAAAGCTACAAAGTGGGACACATGTCACCACATTGGGGTGATCGGCCCTTCCCCGGCCATAATGTGGTGACAAGTGTCATTACAGGACACCTCTCCTCATTTCTTCTCTTTTTATTCTTTTTCTTTCCCTTTTTAAAAAAAACAAAATATGACATCTGTCCTCATATTAAGGGGATCGGCCTTCCAAGAGTCGATCCCACTAATATAGTGACACGTCACTTTTTTTTAAAACATAAAAACCTTTTTTTCCAAAAATAACTTTTGCTTTTTTCAGAACAACCTTTTTTTTCAAAACCACCTTTTCAAAACAACTTTCTCCTTTTTCAAAACAACTTTTTCCAAAACTACCTTTTTTAAAACAACTTTTCTTATTTAAAACAACTTTTTCTAAAATAACTTTTTCTTATTACTTATTCTTTTTAAAAAACATTTTTAAAACAAAACCATTTTCTAGAAATTATTAAAAAATCAAAAGAAAAGGGGGATCGGCCCTTAAAGGGCCGATTCCACCATTTATGTGACAAATGTCACTGTTTTTCTTAAAACCATTTTATTTATTATAAAGTCCCCACTTTATTGTTTTCACAGAAAACTCCTTAAAAAACTTTTACATTCATAAAAGGTTTCTTTTTACCATTTTTCTGAAAAGGTCCCTTGGACTAATTTCTCAACCCCAAAAGGGCATTTTCCTAGAAAAGTCCCTGGGTCTATTTTATCTAGGCCAAAAGGGATCCTACAACTCAAATTGGTTCCAGTAGCTTTCTATTCCGACGATGACACCAAAATTCTCATCTTTATAAATTTGGTCAAAATTGGTCCACATTCTCCGACATTTGTTCAAATTGACCCAAAATTGCTCAAAATTTTTATTTGATGACACCCAATTAGGGTGCAAAAATTGGGTGTGTACACTAGTTTCTAATTAGTAAATTAGATTATTAGGTGAAAAAGCCATTTTATTATTATGTGTTGTATTTTAGTTTTTGCTTGGACGTGAATAGTTGTATAACTAAGTTACTGAATTTAAGTAGATCTTCCGTAAGCACCAAGCAAGTAATTAATTTAAGCAGGTTCGCTTTACTAAATTAATGGTAAATTGCACAGGATTTAGTATCTTAGAATGGCTAAAGCCATAGTTTGCTTGTTGATCCCACAAACGTGCTGGTCTATGCTCACTTTTTTTGGTATCTAATCCTATTTGTTCCTTTTATTTTCATAATGCTTTGTAAGTTCATGGGAATCTGTTTCCTTTAGAGTGATGAATTCCCTTTAAATAATACCTTGGAACTTGTTAGGAATATAGTTATCTCTTTGTCGTTCCATTTGATCTTTGAGGGAATATTTAACCTTGCAATGATATGCCCTTAATGCATATATTTGACGGATGTGCCATGGTTGCTTAAATAGGAATTTCTTTCTCAAAGGAACTGCATCTTTAATTTTAGATTGCAGGTCTTTTAAGTTTTTCTAATAGCTGCATTTGTTAGTTGTACTGAAGACATTTTCATTGTGTATGTGTAAGAAGTCCTTCCATGGAATTGAGGGGTCTTTTTCGTTAACCTTGTTAATCAGTCAAAAAAGGGGAAGAGCTTGTTCTCTTGCAGGTATAAAATGTTATGCCATTTGTTAACATTGTATCATAATCTCTGCCTAGCTTGTTCACGGGCTCTTGAGTTGTATGAATGTTACATGAGCTTATCCAACAAATGTGAAATGTTTAGCATACAGAAACATGACAGAGGAACAATTGGATGCATTGGCTGGTACTGAAACTCTCTGTTATGAAGCAACTGCATTCTGGGATGACCAGTAATAACAAGGTTCTTGGCTCACTTTGAGACTTAATGCATAAATATACTCCTTACCGCTTTTAAGAAATTAGCTCTTAGAATTCCTGTTTGGACAAATTAATGAGCAACATATGGATCCTAAACTTATGCTTACACTGCATTTCGTACCGATTTTATTGGCTTCATAGGTCACCTTTTCAGCTGGCTTTCTAGCAGAAGGGGCTGGTTGAGCCAACTTCAATATTTAGACTAGCAATGACCTGACCCACCACTCCTGGTTCAGTAGCAACTTCAGTGGCATCTTTATCAGCTTCAGGGGTCCTACTTCCTACAATATCAGGAGCGTCAGAACACCATCATCCCAGTGGATGATCAAAGGCACCACTATTAGCATTATTAAGGTGTCTCACTTGTCCTCCTTCATCAACCATGCAGCTCACTTCAGAGCCTACTGTAAGTTGCAATAGTCCTGATGGGAATAATCCAAAGATTATCCTAAGAGAACTCAACAATAAACTGATTTTCATGCTCCTATCATCTTCTTTTTCCATCTCACTTATCTTAGAGACCTCAACATAATTTTTAGGCTTACTAGAAGGCTCAGCCTCACCATTTTGTTTTCCCCTCTTGTTGTTCTTCTTCTTCTTCTGCAGCCAAATCAACCTTTTGTCAAAAATCATAATTCCTACTCTGTATACAGATTATATCCTGCACTGTTTCTGTAGCCAAATCAATCTCAATCAAGAGGCTAGCATAAATCTCATGTATGCAAAGATGTTTTGCTGTTATATCAGTGCTAAATCTCTGATTTTTAACTTATTGTCAAGAAACTGTCCTACAAATTATGTAACTTCATATAAAGCATTTGTACCGACAATGAAGTCTTGTATCTTTGTTTGAGTAATAAGGTCATTTTTTATAACATTACAACTACAATCAGGTTTTTGTAAGTCAAGGTGGAGGAAGCTATGTCGATTTCTTATGCAGACCCAATAACCTGGATAAGGTTGCCGCTCTCATATCCTTTCAATGAGAGCTTGATGAAACTTCAACAACATATAACTCCTTTCTGAGATCGAAAGCTAAAATCAAATGGGTTGAAGATGGTGAAAGCAATACAAAACTTATTCATACAGTAATTAAGGTGCAATCTGCTAGAAACTTGATTTCTGAGCTTGATACTGAAGAGGGGGAACCTGATCTCGTTTCCTATACCATTATAATATGTGTGCTTTGTAAGGTTGGAAGAGTATCAGAGGCACAATAATTTTTGAATGACATGTTGGAGAAGAGCCTCTTACCCTCAGTTGTTACGTACCTACAACTTGATGATAAATGGGTTGTGCAAAACAGATGACATTAATCAAGTCTTACTTTTTCTTAAAAGAATGATTGATGAAACAATAGAACCCATGGTAATTACCTACACAACTTTAATAGATGGGTTGCAATGCAGGGAAACACAATGATGCTCTCCTGCTTTGGGAGGAAATGTGGAAGAATTCTACTCCAAACATGATTGCTTACATGGCTCTTATTCATGGTTTATGTAAGTGCCAATATGGCAGTGAGATGAAAAAGAATGAAATGCGACATGCAGTTTTTGTATATGTTGCACTAATAAATGGTTTCATTTCTAATGATGACTTGCTCTTGGCTTTTGACGAAGGGAACAGTTTCCTTGTCAATCAGATAAGAACTATCCAATTCTGATAGATGCACCAAGGAAGTTGTCTGAAGATGCCAGTACCTCTTCAAATGTAAAGAATCTCATAGCAGAGGGCTGCTGCATTCCAGCAATATATAGTGTTTCTGACAATGGGATAGAAATGGATGAAAGCCCATAGGTGAATATGGTGATGCTTTGTGTTAAAACTTGATGAGATCATTGGTCATAGCCTAAGGAAATTATGACATTAACCTCTACGAGGCCGTGGAGCATGGGTTCAAGAAATATATTTGAGTCGTGAAGGTTCAGAATTTTTTTGGGCATACAAGGTCTATGGTTCTTGAGTTTTTCTTCAATGGTCTGAGCAAGCTACCTTTGGCAGTATGATATTCTAGTGCCACAAAAACGGTATTTTTTTTGTAACCACTTTAGATAACGACTTGATTTACTGCATTCTACTTGGTGTTACTTTGTAGTTTCTTGGTTTATAATGACTTGATTTACTGCATTTCTACTTGGTGTTACTTTGATGTTCTCTTGTAAACCAAGAAACTTGACATAAAAGGCACATATCTCCAGACACTCTAGTAGACTTGATACATCCAAACTTTGCAATAATTGTTTTACTTAATAAATTACCTCAAAGTTTGTTATACCAATCAGATTCATCTAATCGCTCTATGCATCAACTTTGGAGGACTATTATCCTTGTATGTTGTAGCTGCCCCCAAGTAGATAGGAAGTTTACATTGTCAGTCTACTTTTGGTAATACTCATATGAGAAGTGAACACCGACGAGTTGCGGGACTATTATCCTCGTATGTTGTAGATGCCCACAAGTTTTTCATCTAGATAGGAAGTTCACATTGTCAGACTAATTTTGGCAGTACTCAAGTTAACATACTTATTCCATTGCTATACCATAGATGGCAAATATCAGATTATCACTTTGTTACCTTATGTGAATTATAAAATTCATAACTTTATCTTGAGTGCCAAGGTCTTTGCTCCAAGTCTAGTTGAAGAGTTTCATAAAACTTTCTTGTTTAGTGCAATGACAAGGTAAATTTTTTTTTTTATACACAGTTGGAGTTTGAGTTAAACAAGGAACTATAGAATAGATTGTCGAGTCGAGAGCTCCAACACCTTAAAAGGTTCTTCCAGTCTTTGATCTTAATGCCCATTTCTATAGATGATATAATGCTCGAATATTTTCTCTTTCAAATTGCAATGAAATGTTTCTAAATGGTTTCCTTCGCACACACCAAAGGTTTTCGCATTACTTCTGTTGTCAGGAATTGATGTTTGTTTCAGTGAAGAAACCATTTGAAACTCATTCAAGAATGAAAGTGAATATTTATGGCTTATCGTTATGTTAACATCGTGATGCCAAAAGAAGGAACCACAGAAACCCCTCTCCAGAGAGTGAGACTGGATATATTCTTGGGCCTGAAAAGAACAACCCTGCCATTTGAACACCAAGAAGTTACATAGTCTATCCAGATTATTAAAAAAAACAGAGAGAAATGATGCTGAACACCCTGGTTCAGAATCGAAGGAGATGGGTCTAGAAAGGCATAGAGATTGATGTGCATATGTTTTAGGCTTTTAGCTACCAAATTTGGTGTTTTGATTTACTGATTTTCTTCTTGCACTCCATTATTTTTAGTTCATCACTAACAACAAAGTGTTTGTCAAATAAATCAATGGAGAGTGATCTCTGTGAACAGCGAAAAACAAATAAGGTAAGTGTATTTTGTCTCAATTATTTGATTCATATGACAAATTTTCTTCCTACTAACTAGAGCACCTCTTTTGTCATTGTGCACTAGGCAGCTTTTGGTGCTTGCTTGATAAGTAAGACAATTATAAGTGTTGGAAAATACTTCAGTTTCAGGTAAGTCTAAATTATATTATAAATGGTTGGTATTTCGAAGATCTGCCATGGTCACTAGTAATTACATCATTTTGATGTGAACTGGGATCCATACATAGTTGCTTTTCTAATATTTTTAATTCACTTAATAGGTTGCATTACGCCCCCCATGTCACGCAGTCAAATGACTTTGAGTTTCGTGTGATAAGATCATTACACAAAACTTTAGATAAGACCATCGGACAACATGCGTTTGGGGCGCAGTACAACCCTTTCCCATCAAAGCCCAACTTTGGTTTCTATTGGTTGCTTCTGTTGTTTTTCTGGGAGTTTAAGAAACTTGCTTGACAAAGTTGGGTGTACAACACAGCAAACCGCATAACACTGACGATTGGATGTTGGGTGGTCTTGGACACCCACTTGTAAAATGGGTTTAAAAAAACTAATTAATAGAGTTGCTAAATGCATCCTGAATTCCACAAAGGAACCTGACCTTTACTTGTTACATCAAATTTTTCCTTACAATTGGCTTATATCGAATTATAGGCCTGCATGAATGGATGATCCATGGGCTGATTTTCTATTGGAAAATCACATCGTTTCTAAAATTTTTAACGTTCATTAAAAGTTAGTCAAAAATTAGTGGTAGGATAAATGAATGAGAAAAATTGATATTCAATTTTGATGGATTTGAATTTCTTAGAACTATGTAGTTTGTTGTTTTTTTTTTTTGCTTGATAATGTAGTTTGTTGTAAAGATGATCTTTTTTGTTACATGTAAAAAGGCAGGGAATTCTTGTGGATTTCGGGATCCATATAGCAACTCTATTATGGGTTGCTAAAAGAGAACATATTGAAGAGGTAACAATTCACACCTAACTAAAAAAAATATAAAAACGTGACTTATAAAGATAATATCGGAATTCAAAATATAATAGTCAATTTAGTGATTTTGATTTTGATAAAAGTTTTTTTTTTTCCTTACCTTTTTTTTAAAATGCCAGATATGTTCTATAACATCATTCTAAAATCCCAAATAAAAATTGCCTAGAAATATTTTTCTTCTTTCCTGTTTTTTTTTCGTACCCTCCCCAAATAAGATACTTCTGAAGATACCCATAAAAGAGAAAGATCAAAATGTAAAAGGTTTGATGTTAGGTGATCGTATTTTCTGAAAAATTATAAAATCGTGATTATATAACAGACCTACAAGGCGAAAAAGTGAAATTGAATTAAAGAACATTTCTTTTGAACAGAAGAAACCCATTAGATAGGAAAAATGAACAAATATTGTTTTTTCATCACCATTTGTGTTTGCTACTAGATCTATACTCAAACATTGTTATTATTATTTACTACCGTTAAAAAAACTTGAATCCACCCAATGACCGAAATTTAAAACCCATAAAACCACTCTCTTTCTAACTCTCCAAATTATTTAAACTTGAGGTTGAAATCGGAGGGATCGAGAGTGATTTAGAGTCTTCTACCAACAAGTTTCACTGTTTAAAACTTGAATCTCAAATTGTTTAGTGATCTAATGGAGCCCTATATCAACCACTGCACCAAATCGTTGTGTTCTATCTTATTTGTGTATGTTTTTCTTTTCCAAATTTTTGGTCGTATTAGCGTCTATGGTTTTCTCCTATCTATTTTATGTTATATTTTTTTTCAATGTTGAGCATAGATTCACTATCTGTCGATTTTGACCTAACAATGTATTTGTTCAAAAGCTTGCGAGTCCGAGCATGATAAATTTTTTCGAAATTGAAATTCCGAACATTATGTTCATTAGTACAAGTCCCAACATACCCCTTTAGGTTTGGACTCGTAGGTCCAAACATAACCCCTGCGATCAAACTCACAGCCCAAAAACGCTCTTCGCAGATTTGTACATATCTAATGATTTGTATACAAACTTATAAGTAGATGTTCGAGTTGCAAACTTGAAAAATCCTATGATGTTCGACTCTATGAGTTCGAACACGAGGCGCAAACTCTCTATTTCTGTATCGTTGATTTTTGGCCGGGAGAAAATTGCAGAAAAGCTCAATCATGAACTTTTGATGTGATTGTGTTTTCTTTTTTTTTTAGGATTTGAAAACTTAATCTCCTCTCCAAATGAGATGAGTTTCTATCTTCCATGTGTTCCAATGACGGTCTTAACGTCGTGGAAGTATTGCTCAAGAGAATAGGTGTCGTGCAACGAAGGCGGAGACGGGTTTGACGTAGGGTCATTCAACTGTTGTTGGACTGAGTCTCCAAAACCGGTCACGCCCCCGCTCACACGTGTGCCCAATATTGTCCCTGCTTTATCCACCCCCCCGGGGTACAGCTCTCTGGGCTCACCTAAAAGGCCTCGGTCAATGTAAGACGATTCGTAACCTCATATCCCAGGCTTTGGACACTCTCCTAGACGATGTGGGACTAATACCTCCTTCCCACCACCCCATAGGATGAGCCGTCCTCGGCTCTGATACCATAATTGTCACACCCCGCTCACACGTGTGCCTAATATTGTCCCTGCTTTATCCACCCCCCGGGGTACATGGTTTTGTTCTTAGGTGAGCTCTCTGGACTCACCTAAGAACAAAACCCTATACCCCAGGAGGGTGGATAATGCAGGGATAATATTGGGCACACGTGTGAGCGGAGCTTGACAAAACCTAAATCCCAATTTTCATTTTTGAAGAGTTTGACCAATAAGATCACTCCAAAGCAAATATAGGTGTCCTTGATGGTCAAAATTTCAAAGACCAACATTGATTCCCATTAGGTTGTTCCATAATAATATTGGTTGTGGGAATAACAATTGTCTATAGCTCATTACTAAATGAGCATCACTAGGGCAGCTGCCATTGAGACACCCTTAGTCGGTGTTTTTTACAACCTGATGTGGCAGCCAAAATACATCCCACCACCCCCAACTAAATACACCCCACTGTCACCACCACCATCTTTTCTTTTTGATTTCACCACTGCCACAACCATCTCTACCACCACTGCCACAACCATGTCCACCATCTCATTGTCTCCACCATGACCACCACCTCACCCTCTCCACTAGTCCTGGTAAAATAACCCGTGACCTACCAATGCTACCTTAACCCGACCCACTAAATTCTAGCCTAACTCAACCCGCTAGCTAAATAGATTAGGATTAGAGTTGAGCATTTCTGACCCATTACTAAAGAACTCTGTTAGGATGAGGGGTCGACCTTAATTCAAATAACCGTAGGAAAAATTTTAAACACCATACCCCCTTCGGCTTTGGGTGTACATAAGATGCAACTTTCTATCATTTGGGTAAAGGGATTCTCCCCACAAATACTTGTAAAGATGAGAATCCATCTTCCTATAGGGACAAGAAAGGCTGCCATTTGGTACAAAGGGATAGGTTGACCCACAACTTTGACAAGAGTAGTATGGCCAACTTGAGAAAGAAATCTGTTAGACCAAGCATTGATTATAATCTCGATGGATTTGAGCAACCTAAGGTGAGTTTAGGTCTTAGATTTAAGGAAGTTTATGGCACACCCAGATATTTCTCACATAGATGTTGGTTTCTAACCCCAATAATTCTAGATAGAATCATTCTGTGCCTATGGTTAGTATTACCATTGATAAGCACTCAAAACTGTAATATTTGACCCTTAAAAAAACATTTTACTAAGCCTTAGAAGAGAAATTGGGTCACTTTACAACACAAGAGGCGGTTGGCAAAGATGGCTTGAGAGCTAGTTGTTCACGTAATAGGTCTTGAGTTCAAACCTTAGAAGCTGCAGAATTTTAAATATTTTTGGAGTTTTTCTAAGAGCCTGAGAAGCACTGGATCAGAACCTGAGCAGCACTGGATCATTATCTTCTGGCAAATCCAAGATTCAGATTCAAATTCAAGATTCAGATTCAAATTCAAATTCGAATTCAAATTCAAATCTGCCTTATCTTATCTTTACACAGATCCATAATTCAAATTCAAAAATTTGAATTAGTCTTTTATCCTCCATCTGTTATCCTAACCGTCTATTTTTAAACCCTAATCAATTTGGGCC
>MVGT01000427.1:268408-287691 GCA_002174775.1 Macleaya cordata
TTAGTCACCTAGATAAAGGCCAACCACAAAAAAGAATCGTAAAGCATAAAACAAGTGGGAACCTCCATCACATTAACTTAGCCTTCGTACAGTCAATGCTTGATTCATCAAATTTGACACGAATCGGTCCAACTCGTGATTTATCTTATCAGGTGAGTTAACCCATGTTTGGTAGCCGTAAGTTTCCTGCAATGACAGATATTTAAATGGAGATTGTAACCTGTAAACATCTTCTTATCAATCTTCTCCTTGTCTCCATCGCCCTCTAATCTGGTCATCCCGTCCCTTGTAAGCCCTCTCTCTTTCTCTCTCTAAAACTCTTTCTAGATCTTTCTTATTATCAATTCTTGGATTCTTTTAGAAACCTATACAAATCTCTTTGTTGCTTCATGTATGTGTCGATGACTTTCTATTTTTCTGTTTTTGTTTATCTTTTTGTTTTTATTTTATTTTTTGGTAAAAAATCTATTAATGGAGTTTTTCATTTAAAAAGAGAGAGTAAGTTTGTTAAATCATTGTTTGTGTTTGTAAATTTTTATTTGAAATCTGTATGTGGTAAGTCATGAGGCTTCGAATTTTTCTATGCTCTCGCGAAAGAGAAGGAATCAGATAACCTCAGTCCTAGTGACCATTTATCGTGGAACCCACACTATAAAAGAGGATGATCTATGGCTGATGTTTGGTGAGGATCATCTTCTAGCCATGTTAATCATCCTCACAAAAAATAAGCATGTTTCTAAGCCTTCTAACCTCCTTAAATTAGCTTCTGAAAATCGACAAATTTTATGTCTTTTTAGTGTTGATTTCCAATCATGGGGTTAGAAGTTTTAAAGTAAGCTAATTTTTGGGTGAGAATAATCTAAATGGTGAGAGCAGATATTGAATCCATATAATACGACTGTTAGAGCCATAGCACGATATTCAACTTCCGTACTGGATTTGGAGACTGTTGGTTGTTTCTTAGACGACGAAGGGATAAGATGGCGACCAAGTAAAACACAGCTGTCAGTGGTGGATCGAGCATCATCAGGGTTACCTCCCCAATCAGCATAAAAAAAGCTGTTAACTACAAGGGAGAGTTAGTTATAAATTACAATCCACGACCTAATGAGACTTTCAAATAACGAAGTAGTCTCTTAAAGGCTGAAGAATGATCCGTAGTGGGAGAGTGCATAAATTAACTCAGCTGATTCACCGCAAAGGTAATATTAGGTCGAGTCATAGTTAGGTACTGCAGGGCTCCCACAAGACTGCGGTACAAAGTAACATCACTATACGGTACACCACTGGTGTAGGATATTTTGCGGCCAACTTCCATAGGGGTGGAGACAGGCTTTGATTGTAAAAGATCAACTCGATTAATAAGAACTATAGTATATTTGTTTTGAGTGAGAGATAAGCGTTCGGAGTTTGCTTTGCCTCCAAGCTAAGAAAATAATGTAGGTGACCTAGATCAGACATAACAAATTGAGTTCGTAGAACATCAATTAATTTTGTCAAACCAACAGTGTCTGAACCAGTGAGAATTATATCATCAACATATAGGAGTAAGACAAGTAAACCATGATGAGAGTGGCGAACAAAGAGTGAGTAATCATATTTGGACGATGTGAAACCAAGCTCCTGTAAGAAAGAAGCGAAATGATGAAACCAAGCTCTAGGAGCTTATTTTAAGCCATATAATGATTTGTGTAACTTACAAACATGATTAGGATATACCCTGTCAACGAAACTAGGAGGTTGAACCATATAAATATCATTATCTAGGTGACCATGTAAGAAAGCAATTTTAACATCCAATTGCCGAATATGCCAGTTAGAGGTGATAGCAGTACTAAGAACTAGACGAATTGTAACTGGATTAACAATGGGACTGAAAGTCTCATCGTAATCAAGACCATATTGTTGTTTGTAGCCCTTAGCAACAAGGCGAGCCTTGTATCAATCGATGGTGCCATCATATTTTTGTTTAATCCTATAGACCTATTTTTAACCAATTAAATTCATATGAGTTTGCTTTGGAACAAAAGACCATGTCCTGTTGCGAAGCAAAGCATTAAATTCATCTACCATTGCAGCTTGCCATCTTTGGCAGGTTCAGTAGGTGAAAAAACACATAGAGACAGGGTATTTAGTGGCAAGAAGAGAAGGTAGTACCCGTGGTTTTCGAGTACCATCACGTGCTCGTGTAACTATATGGTGCTGAATAAGAGGAGGAGGCACAGGTGAAGCCAAATTCTCAGAAGACGAAGTAGGGGGTTGCTATCTCGATGAGGTAGAGTGCTACTGTGTTGAGGATGTAGGTAATGAACCACGTGCTACCAGGTCAGAGGGAGGAATATGAGATGATGTAGGTGTTTGTTGAGAAAAGAGAGGCATTATTGGTGATGAATAGGATGACGTGGGAGTAGGTACTGGTGATGAAGAGGGAACCGAGGGTAAAATGATAGCAGTTAATTGAACCCAATCAGTAGGTTTGGGTTGTGATGAGGCTGTGTAAGGTCCATAAGTTCCCTCATGGGTTTTGCCAATTTGCGTGTCAGATCGAACTTAATATGGTCAATGAGAGTTAGCAAGTTATCTCTACATTTCTAATCAATGAAGACTTATAGTGAAGGAGAGAAGGCTTGTGCAAAGCTCAATTTACTACCATTGGAAGATATCTTAAGATGGGAGAAGCTTTGACAAAGGGGGAGAGATATTATCTCTACTCTCATTAAATGCTCTAAACATTCTTCAAGGTATGTATTTAATGTTTTATAATATTCCTTGACTTGTTTTGTGAGCATGTGCAGGAAACAGGTTATTTAATACAATTTGTGTTCTAAGTTTTATTGAGTCATGTGTAAGAAAATACGAGTTGTAATGGGGAAGGTTCTTTATACTATTTTCTTATGTATAGTTTTGTCACAAAAATGACAAAGGGGGAGATTTTTAGGTCCATGAGTTCACTCATCATATTTGTTGAATTTCGTGTCAACAGTAAACTCAAGAAGGTCAATGTAACTTGAGTTAAAGTTAGTGAGTCATTCGGTTCATTGTAAAGAAAAGACTCCAAGAAGCTCAACTCACCACCGGAACTCATCTTAGGATGGTAAGTGACTTAGAAACTTCATACCATAGGTGGTTAGTTCATATTAGATTATATGAGAAAGTACGGAATGACAAAAGATGTCAAAACCCCTTAAAACTAGTGTTTGAAAGAATGCTGTCAGAATACCATGATTTTTCGAGAAACTGTGACCATTTGTACTGTGGCCAAAAGTTGGTTTCGAAACCAAAATGTTGGTTTCGAAACCAAAGTTGAAAAATGATGTTAGATGGTTTTTGGTTTCGAAACCAAACAAATTTGTTTCGAAACAAAAGTTAAAAAATGCCAACAGATGGTTTTTGGTTTCGAAACCAAAGTTAAGAAATCATTTCAGGCATTTTTGGTTTCGAAACCAACAAGTCAGTTTCGAAACCAGCGCCCAGATCTGTGCGATTCAATTGTTTTAAAGTGATTCTTTTTTACTTTTTTGCACATTCCCTCTTTAGCATGTTTTAGGAGAATTATTGGAGCGTGGGGAATACCTCTAAGTGGGATGAGGGATCAATGGAATGTCTCCTCATCTCCATTATTGTGTCTAGCTTTTGACCTTAAACAACCAGGGATTTCTGGGTTTATGCTAGACATTTTCAGTTATAAATAGGGGTTGAAACTTCAATATTCTTCAACCAGTCACCCCTCACCTCAACAAGCACTTGAGAGACTTCAACTCTAAACCCTTAGTTCTCAAGCTTGTTGAACTTGGTTCAAATCCTTCCCATTTTAAACTAAAAACTATTTTTGTGTGCCGGTGGTATTCCGGTGGTTGAGCTTGGAAGTGACAAGCTCGTGGTGAAATACTTGAGGAGTCAAGTATTGGTTCAAGGTGTGGGACTTGCGGAAGTCAAGTTGGAGACGCATCAACATCTACAAAGAGACAAATTCGTGGAGTTCGAATTTGTGGAAGAACTGTACACCGTAGCAATTGGAGCGTAGAGGGAGTCGTAATTTGTGTCCATCATAAATCGGGTTGTAAGTTTTTACTAACTCTTAGTGGATTTTTGTTGGACTAGGTCCCAAGGTTTTTTCCAGTTTGGGTTTTCCTCGTTAGCAAAATCTCTTATGCACATTTCTATACTTGTTGTGAGATTGAAATATTCGATTCTTGTTCTAAATTCCACATATTAAGAATCGAATAAGTCAATACTCTTGTTGGAGATTTTTTGTTTTATTCTTTATCACCAATTTAATTTTTATTTGGTGATTGTGTAATCCTTTACTATAGTCACATTGACATACGGTTATTCCAACTAAACCGTAGGGCATTTAGATTTTCAATTGGTATCAGAGCAGGTTTACTTGTAGTGTTTAACAACCTAAGTGTGATCCTTGTTGTGACTTATGGAATCACAAAGAGAGAGTAGCGCAGTAAATAGACCTCCATTATTTAATGGAAATAACTATCCTTATTGGAAAGCTAGGATGAGAGCTTTCTTAAAGTTTATAGACCAAAGAGTTTGGAGAACTGTAGAGGTTGTTTGGTCTCCACCTACTATGATTGTAGGAACTAGAGAAAATTCTAGAGAAGTTCCCAAACTAGAAGAACAATGGGATGACATAGATAGTGAGGCTGCTACTAGAAATAGCAAGGTCCTCAATGCCATCTTTGCTGCTGTAACGACTGATGAATTTCGCCACATATCTAATTGTGAAGTAGCGAAGGAGGCATGGGACATTTTAATGGTAACCCATGAAGGTACTATGACTGTAAAAATAGCAAAGCTTCAAATATTAACTACCCAATCCATCAAAATGGATGACAATGAATCTTTTGATGAATTTTATGTCAAGTTGAATGATATTGTCAATAACCCCTTTGCATTGGGTGAAGCTATTTCTAACTCCAAAATAGTTCGTAAGGTTTAAAGATCTCTTCCTGAGAGATTTCAAGCCAAAGTTACGGCTATTGAGGAGAGTAAAGATATTGATGTTATTCTCCCTGAAGAACTTGTAGGGAATTTGAGAACTTTTGAGGCTGATTTTTATTCAACAAGAAAATCTAAAGACATTGCTTTTGTAGCCTTAAAACTACAGAAAAGGAAGAAAGTGATCTCTCTAGTGATGACGAAGTTGCTCATCTCACAAAGAAATTCAAGAAGTTCTTGAAAAATAAAAAGGAGAAATACCAAAGACCAAAGTTTGGTTCATCTTCCAAGTTTGGGCCACATGACAAAATGAAGAATTTCGACAAGTCATATATGATAAGGACGTCGACTGAAACTCAATGCTTCAAATGTCATGGTTTTGAATATATGGCCAATGAATGTCCAAACAAGTTTTCGGCCAAAACTAAGAAACAATGAAAGACACGCTTGATGATTCTGATTCTCTCTCTGAATCAAGTTGTTCAAGTGATTAAGATTTAAAGGCCATGACTGCATCTTGATCATTTCAATGAAATACCAGCTGAATCCAATGAATCGTCAAGTGATGATGAGAAGAGTGATGAAGATGTAGATCTAGAAGAATTGTGTGATGAATTGTTGAAAAATAGTGTGGAGCTATCCAAGGAAAACAAAGTCCTGAAAGAGAAGTTGTCACTTATTACAATGAAAAGAATAGCATAACACTCAAAGTTGAGAAAGCTACACACAATAAAATGAAACTTGATGAAGAAGTTGTTGGGCTTCTTAACAAGTTGGAAATTCTTGAGCTAGAACATGGAAAAGCCATTGACAAGATTAAATCTCTTGAGTCTGCACTCATTACATCAAAAAGAGATTTAACTTTGTCTAACAGTATGCTTGAGAAATTCAATGTTAGCTCTAACAAACTTTCTAACATATTAATTGCAGCCAATTATGCAGGAAATAAGAGAGGTTTGGGATACGAAGCTTCTACTAGATCCAATCCAACACAAGGAACTAAGGTTATGAAAGCCAAAGAGCATCAAGCCCAAATGATCTCTTCAGTTCAAAAGAACTCTCCTGCTCAAGTTGTTCCACCTCAAAAGAACACTCCAAATCATATTGGTAAGCTTCAAGGCAAGCCTAAAGTTTTTAATGTTACTAATGTGTGTTCTTATTATGGTTATAAGGGACATTTGAAGAACCAATGCAGATTCTTTTTAGAAGATTGCAAAAAGTCTCATAATGTCAATCAAGATCTTTTAAAAAGAATCAAGTCTTTGAGTGACAAGGCTCAAGCATTGGCTGGAGAGATTGGAAAGCTAAAGAACAATAAGCAAGGTATGCATTCCTTTGGATCAAAATCTTATTCAAAGAAAAGGAAGACAAACAAGACCAAAAAGGTTGTGTTTGAGACAACTAAACCTACTCATGTGGACTTGAATCAAATGAAGACATTTAAGAAATTCAAGACCATATGGGTAAGAAAAAGTGATTTGGCATGTCTTGAAACTCTCACTACATACAATACTGGTAAGTCATCTAAGTACTTATTGGTTAGTGGTAGTGGTCGTACCATTACTTGATTGTTGATATTCTCACTCCTTCCCTTGTTTTGATTGCATATATAGTTGGGGTAGTTGAGTGAGTGTTCTACTAGTTTGCATTTTAGTTGATTGTTATGCATTCTAGTGTTTGTTGTATGTACTTGTAGATAAGTTCTTATTGCATTTGAACATGACATTTCATCTACTAAGTATCATACTTTACAGCATGCCCATTTATTGTCAAATCATTTTTGGGACATGTGTGTATATTTTTTTGTTTGTCATCTTGTTTCTTTGTCAATACTGAATGAAGTGTATAAACCTTTGTTATTGATTGAGAAACAAGCTACTACACAAGTAGTGAATATTGATGGTCAACCACATCAAGCAGAATTTTTTTCTGTAGGTTTGTATTCTCACTTTTCCCCTGTTTTGCATTGCATATTATTTTTGGGTTGAAAAATGAGTTTTGAAGATTAGTTTGCTTTCACAAATTGCATTCTAATACATGTATGTTTTAAGTGTTCTTCTTGTTGTTATTGGCTATCTTTTATAGAATACTTGAACATATAAGAGATTTCACAAATCTGAATTACTTTATTTTATTTTGATATAGCTTGTGAATCTCTTCTCTAAATCCATATACTCTCTTGACTGATCTATAAATCTTGTGCACATAAGAGCCTCTTGAGTAAGTGTGATTTTATCCTAGTTGAATCATTGGATGGGTTAAAATAAAGCTTATGATTCATTAATGGACTGAACTAGCTGGTTGGACTATCTCTCACTAGGATATTGTGTTTTGATGAAGTGCTGAAAAATATTGTTATATCTTGTTATGAAACATCACCAAAACAGTAAGCTCTCGTAAAAGATCTTGAGCTTGGTGAAACACCAAAAGAGTGAGTTCTCGTAAAAAAAAATGTTGAACTCGGTGTTTGAACATCAAAAAGAGTGAGATCCCGCAAAAAGATTGGGAACTCGATGTTCTTTATTCTTCATCTTGACCTCATAGTGACCCACTTGGTTCCAATACGGGTACTTTCTTGGTTGTGTCTCCTCGGATAAGAGTCGCTTGCAAGTTTAGGGAAAATATTGGTAACAAGTTGGTGATCTATGTCTCATGCTCTTGAGTTCCTCAAGTTTCATTCAAACTCAAACATGAAGGTCATTAATAGGTAACAATGTGAGATAGTTCTTTCATGCTAGGTAAGGTTCAGATTTGAAGAAATTGGTAATATGGATAACCTTATCTTATTTTCCTTTTAGGATGGTCTCACATAATGATATTGTTCTCTCAACACACACACACCATAATCAGAATATTGAGTGTTGTGATTTTCATGATTGAGAACTTGCTTGGCTATATTTGAATAAATTTTTGCAATTTCATGATTAAGAAATTTTTAATTGTGATTGTGTATTATATTATTGATAGCCTTGACAACATGATTTGGACACAACAAAACTTTTCTACTTGCATACATTGATAGCATAGATTTGTTGTGTGTTGATGCATGTTGAACCGGATTAGTTTTAAGATTCAAATCTTTCTCATGATCTGGTTGAGGGGGAGCTTGCATGTTTTGTTTATTTGCATATATTTGTGCATGCTTGCTCATTATTTGCATTAAGCTAATATTTGAAAAAATCCAAAAATTTGCATTTTCTCCATTGGTTTTCAAAACCAGGATACATTCACACACTTTGGTTTTATTTCTTATCTTAGCTCTGATACACCTTGTAACTAGCTTTGATAAATTTTATAGTGTGTGACATGTTCTTACTTGCCTTCCACCATACTTTCTTATTGTCTATCTAACTATCTACTTGGTTGAAAATTAGTTAGATATTTATTCTTATGGTTGGTTGGTTTGTATTTGTGTTTCCATACATTGTCTTTCTCAGTTTCTCCTTGTACTTTTGTTGTCTTCTATCCTTTGTCTATTTGTGACAAAAAGGGGGAGAATTATGTGTTCTTGACTTTGCAAGGGGAGTACTATGTGATACGAGTTTTATCACATAGGGGGAGAGATTCTTGTAGCACTTATCAAGGGGGAGTGTAAGCATATTCATTATTTATATTCATGACTTCCATGGTACCTTGATGTGTCTTGTGGACATGTGCAGGAAACAAGTTAAAGACAACCCATAGAGTTTAATGTCTCTATTTGTTTGGGGGAGTTTTGTCTTTTATCTCTCATTGAACCTTATGAATGGGTGTTGAATGGGTTTTGTCACGAAATTGACAAAGGGGGAGATTGTAAGGTCCATAAGTTCCCTCATGGATTTTGTCAATTTGCGTGTCAAATCAAACTCAATATAGCCAATGAGAGTTTGCAAGTTGTCTCTACATTTTTAACCAATGAAGACTTATAGTGAAGGAGAGAAGACTTGTGCAAAGCTCAACTCACCACCATTGGAAGATATCTTAAGATGGGAGAAGCTTTGACAAAGGGGGAGAGATATTATCTCTACCTTCATTAAATGCTCTAAACATTCTTCAAGGTATGTATTTAGTATTTTATAAGATTCCTTGACTTGTTTTGTGAGCATGTGCAGGAAACAGGTTGTTTTATACAATCCGTGTTTTAAGTTCTATTGAGTCATGTGTAAGAAAATACGAGTTGTAATGGGGAAGGTTCTTTATACTATTTTCTTATGTATGGCTTTGTCACGAAAATGACAAAGGGGGAGATTGTTAGGTCCATGAGTTCACTCATGTCATATTTGTCGAATTTCGTGTCAAAGGTAAACTCAAGATGGTCAATGTAACTTGAGTTAGAGTTAGTGAGTCATTCGGTTCGTTGCGAAGCAAAGACTCCAAGAAGCTCAACTCACCACCGGAACTCATCTTAGGATGGTAAGTGACTTAGAAACTCAATATCATAGGTGGTTAGTTCATATTAGATCATATGAGAACCACCGGAACTCATCTTAGGATGGTAAGTGACTTAGAAACTCAATACCATAGGTGATTAGTTCATATTAGATCATATGAGAAACCACCGGAACTCATTTTAGGATGGTAAGTGACTTAGTAACTCAATACCATAGGTGGTTAGTTCATATTAGATCATATGAGAAAGTACGGAATGGCAAAAGATGTCAAAACCCCTTAAAACTAGTGTTTGAAAGAATGCTGTCAGAATACCACGGTTTTTCGGGAAACTGTGACCATTTGTACTGTGGCCAAAGGTTGGTTTCGAAACCAAGGAGGTTGGTTTCGAAACCAAAGTTGAAAAATGATGTCAGGAGGTTTTTGGTTTCGAAACCAACCATATTGGTTTCGAAACCAACCCTGAAAAATGCCAACAGATGGTTTTTGGTTTCGAAACTGACTTGTTGGTTTCGAAACCAAAGCTACAGAATGATGTTAGATGGTCTTTGGTTTCGAAACCAAACATATTGGTTTCGAAACCAAAGTTATGAAAATCATTCCAGGCCTTTTTTGGTTTCGAAACCAACCTTCTTGGTTTCGAAACCAACGCCCAGATATGTGCGATTTCAGCTGTTTCGTGAGCTGTAAAGTGATTCCTTTTCACTTTTTTGCACATTTCCTCTTAAGCATGTTTTAGGGAAATTATTGGTGCGTGGGGAACACCTCTAAATGGGATGAGGGATCAATGGAATGTCTCCTCATCTCCATTATTGTGTCTAGCTTTTGACCTAATACAACCTAGAGATTTCTGGGTTTGTGCTGGACATTTTGAGTTATAAATAGGGATTGAACCATCAATGTTTAATCAACCATTCACCCTATTTATCAACAAGTTCTTGGAGAGTTTCAACTCTAATTCTTTAGCTTCCAAGCTTGTTGTACATGCTTTAATCCTTCCCATTTTAACTCAAAACCTGAGTTTTGTTGCCGGTGGATTTCCGGTGGTTGAGCTTGAAGTTTCAAGCTTGTGGTGATATACTTGAGGAGTCAAGTATTGGTTCAAGGTGCGGGACTTGTGGAGTTCAAGTTGGAGACGCATCATCATCTACTAAGAGGCAAATTCGTGGATTTCGAATTTGTGGAAGAACTGTACACCGTAGCTGTTGGAGCGTAGAGGGAGTCGTAAATCGTGTCCATCGAGTGGTAAATCGGGTTGTAAGTTTTCAATAACTCTTAGTGGATTTTTGTTGGACTAGGTCCCGGGGTTTTTCCCAGTTTGGGTTTTCCTCGTTAACAAAATCTCTTGTGCATATTTCTATACTTGTTGTGAGATTGAAATATTCGATTCTTGTTCTTAATTCCACATATTAAGAATCGAATAAGTCAATACTCTTGTTAGAGATTTTTTGTTTTATTCTTTATCACCAATTTAATTTTTATTTGGTGATTGTGTAATACTTAACCATAGTCACATTGACATACGGTTATTCCAACTAAACCATAGGCCATTTAGATTTTCAGGCTGGTGACAAGGTGGATGGTGCCGGAAAGAGATTCTCATCAAATAAAACATGCCAGGGAATGTATACTCAATCAGTAGAGGGATCGAGGCACTTGTAGCCCTTATGGGATTCACTATATCCAATAAAAATACAGGGTTTGGATTTTGGATCAAACTTATGTTTACGATAAGGGACAAGGTATGGATAACACTGACAACCGAACACACGAAGAAAATCATAATCAGCTGTGCGGGCAAAAGCTTTGTGAAAGGTGATTGGCCTTGTAAAATAGGTGTAGGTAAACGATTTATGAGATAGATGGTTGTTGAAAACACTTTGGGCCAGAATGTAAGAGGTAGATTACTATGATAAAGCAAGGCCAATCCGGTCTCCACAAGGTGACGTATTTTTCTCCCAGCTAAGCCATTTTGTTCCGGTGTTTTGGGACATGAAAATTGGTGTTGAATTCCATTTGTTTGTAGAAAAATCACAAAGAGGGTGACCTATATATTCATTACCACCACCAGTTTGCAATATATGAATTTTTTATGAAAATCGATTTTCCACAATAAATTTAAAATGACGAAAGGAAGCATCCACTTGGTCTTTGGTATGCAAAAAATATAACCAGGTAAGTCTAGAGTAATCATCAACAAGTAAAATAAAATAACGAAACCCACATTTAGAAGTCACATGAGCTAGTCCCCAAAGATCTGAATGGATTAAAGAAATAATTTTATTAGATAAGTAAGATAAAGAAACAAATGGCAGCTTGTGATGCTTGGCAGTAACACAATGTTCACAAAGACCCAACTGATTTATTTTAGAACTTGGACTAATGCATTTATTGTACACTAACTGACTTAAAACTCTACTGTTTGGATGACCAAGCGTTTATGCCATATGGATTGAGTATTGGGAATATTGAAACTGGAGAGAGCAGAAGAAATACGTGCAGCACGTGTATCACCAGCAATATGAGAGATTTAATACAGTCCTCTACTACTCAACCCGCTGAGAATGCTTTCCCCGTTTGTCGATCCTGAATCATAAAACCATTACGGTAAAAATTACAAGCATAATCATGATCATGGGTTAATTGAGCAACGAAAATAGGATTTTTAGATAGATTAAGAACATAAAAAACATTAGACAAAGGTAGAACAATAGTGGGTGTACGTATAGTGACGTTACCAATAGCAGTAATAGAGAGAAGCATACTATTACCTACAAGCACTTGATCGGAGCAATTGTATTCAGATCGGTTGGTGAGAGGGAAGCATCAGAAGCTATATGATTTGTAGCTCCGGTATCAGCGTACCAATATTGATCAAAAGGAGTAGCATGAAGTTGCATTGCAGCAAAACTCTGAGGCAAATCATGAGGCTGAACATCATGATTAAACCGTTGATGACATGTGATAGCAACATACCCTATTTTTCCACAAAGCTGACATGTGGGCCGTTGATGATAAAATACATAATGAGGAGGAGCACCGAGAATAGATTGTTGAGGATGATAAGGCATTAATGGGGGGTAATACATTGAGTAAGAAGGATACATGCCACGGCCACCGCGACCACCACGACCCCCACGACCTTGAAAACTACCACCACGTCCAGAAAAATCACCATGACGACCACCATGATTGGAGCCACGATTACCATTACCACGACCAAAGGAAGAAGAACCTTGACAACGGTGTTGCTGATGTTGCGATTGGTTCTGATGTTGCTGCTATGTGTTACTAGAAGAACCAGCAAGAAAGGCAGTTGTTTGAGTGATTTCGGGATGAAGTTGTTGAAGATGTTGTAGATGACTTTCATTAGTAAGCATAAGAGAGTAGAGTTCATGAAACGATGGTAAGGGAGGGCATGTAGTGATTGTTGTGTGAAAGGCTTTATACTATGGTCCCAAACCACTGAGAGCATGAAGAACAAGATCAAGATCCAAGACTTTGTTGTCAGCAACAGCGAGAGTGTCTGAGAGAGATTTGATCTGTGCTAAGTAATCAATAATACTTTGAGAGCCTTTTTGAATATGTTGAAGTTGATACTTAATCTAGAAAACACGAGCAACATTTTGTTTCTCAAAAGAGGTCTCGAGAGCAAGCCAGACATCACGAGAAGTCTTGAGTCCAAGAACCTGCGCATGAACAGGATCAATTAAAGTAGCGGTGAGTTAACTTAGAAGGGTCTAATCAATAATGGCCCATTCTTCAAAGGTGAGATTAGGAACTTGGATGTTAGTTACTGAATCAGTAATATGAGTAGCAGGAATTAGGAAGGTGGGATCAGCATATTTGTAGAGTCTCACAGATCGAAGGGTAGACATGAGTTGGTTTTTCCATAGCAAGTAATTGGTACGATCAAGTTTGGTAGCAACATAATGAGCAACATTAGGTTGGGAGAGATACAATAGGAGAAGAAGTTGGGACGGAAGCATCAACAGTGTTAGAGGAGGAGGGTGAAGTCGCCATGTTGCAAGGAAGAAGAAGAAGAAGAGAGAAAATAAGAACGGCTAGGGTTTTTAGGGATCGGTTGTGGCTCTGATTACCATATAAATGTAATAGGCTCTCATAACCCTAATTAGGGTTAAAAATTGATATATATATTAAACATAAATATAAAAGTACAAGAATACCCTTATGAGTGTCAACCATACAAAGAATACAGATAATCCCGAACACCCATCACCCTATGTGACCCGCACTATGAAATAGAGTGATCTTAGGTCTAATTTTTTGTAAAGATGATCTACATGATGGTAAGGAGAACATCCTCATTAAAAATTATCCCTTAGATTATCTCTATGTAGATCTCACATTGATGGCTTAAATCCCATTGCTAATCGAAAGAAAAAAAGAAAAACAACCCTTAGATTATTTGCTTTTGGTAACTAACATTTCTATAAAAAAAATGACAAGTCAGGTGATTAAGGCCACCTATATCTATCTAGGCATTTCTCTCCGTACATGACATACATCATTCACGTGGAACGTCTTAGTGGTCCCCTTATGGTCCAACAAGTTTTGACTGTTTGAGCATGAACCTCTCGGGCCACACGTACTCCACATGATTCCTTAATACTACTTCAGAATTCGCATGAAGGAAAGTTTTGATGTTCACATGCATGCCTAAGGACCAAGGACCAAGGACAAAATGGAAGTAAAAACAAAAGGGGCCACAAGAAGCCTGAACTTGAAGCACCCTGAATTGCGATCTGAACGGGGACCTATATGAGAGGCTTATATATGATCGCTATTTAAAATAACAAAAATTACAAATCACATTTTTTTTAAGAAAAAGAAAGTGAAAAGAAGTCTTACAATTGATAAATATTGTATTGGCCACGGTCGGATGATCCATTCTGGCCATCACTGTGGAACAGAATACCGCTTGGCGGGCAATCCATTTTGGCATCACCCAATTATTCGTGTTTAATACTCGTACTTTTTTATATTTTCGAAAAGCGTTTAATACTTTCGTTCAAACAAAATCTAGTTAATAATACACAAAAATTTTAACTAAAACGTTTGAAAGACATTTTAACCGAATTAATGAACAGAGTGAAAAATACTCATACTCTATTTAATGATTATAGGACTTTCAATACAAAAAAAATAAAAATAAAAAAGAAATCCTAGCTAATTGCTTATGGACCCTTCTTTGTTTTCTCTCTTTGTCTATAAGGATCCCAATTCTTTCAATTTCTCTCTTCATCGATACACTTAAAACTTCATAAACAATCTAGAAGACTTGGGATATTGCAAAATTTATACTACCAAATTTTTACATATGAAAAGTATTAAACATGAATTAACTCTAAATTAAATATTTTCCATATGACAAATGATTGACCAAATGTTAGACCGTATTACAATTCTTATGAACTGAATAATATTCGTACTTGTACTGTCCCGAATTTTAACCATATGCTAAATTGTTAAAAAGGGTGCATGGCCAAATGACTACTGATGGTACTGTAATGAAAAATATTAAATACGAATTAACTCTAAATTAAATATTTTTCGTACGACGAATGATTGACCAAATGTTAGACCGTATTACAATTCTTATGAACTGAATAATACTTGTACTTGTGCTGTCCCAAATTTTAACGGTATGCTAAATTGTTAACAAGGGTGCGTGGCCAACTGACTGCTGATGGTACTGTAATGAAAAAGAAAAAAGAAACAAGAAAAAGATAAGATTATGGTGGGGAGTCTTTTTAAATTTGACTTTGACCTGGGTGCTTTTATTAAAAAAGAAAAAGAAAAATATGCAGCTTCAATTCACTTTTAGGACAGTTGCGCTCTTGTGCAAATTGAGGGCACTACTATAAGCACCCACCAAAAATAATCAAAAGACTTTTATTCTTAAATGACCAGAACCAGGAATAGACTGGACCTCATTTTCCACAGTCGTCTCACCAGGTTGACCGAAATGGCATCCTTGTCATAATATATAAAGCAAGCTATCACCTGACTTTTTAAGTCCAAATTAATAAATGTTTTGGACTTGGAAGGATAACCGTGTCGATTGAACTGTTGTGAGGACTGAGGACGACTGGGACAAAGCCATCTAAATAATTAATAGTATTTATTGTGTTACATTGGCAACCAAAATTTTGTAGACAATTTTAAAATAAGATTTTTGTGGACCCTACATAAAAATGTTTCAAGGAATGGTATTTGGCGAGGATAATCTTACTGCATAGATCATTTCCACCCAAAATTCATTCATTCTAAAACCTATTTTTTTTATAGAAAATGTAAATAAAAGTTTCCGTAAAAAAGTAAATATACTTTTAATCATTTTTTATAAATTTAATCCCTACTTTTATGACTTTTATGTTCAAAATTAAAGTTTTTTATGAAAAATATAACTTGATGCGGGGTCTCAACTCCTGCAAGGTAGAAACCTACAATGCATAGGTCGGCATATTTTTGCTCACATTTTGTCGTTCGTTGTGTACAAATAAAATTTAAATCCACATGATTTTTTTAAGCCCTGATAATCTTTCTATACTTTGTGGAACAATTTTTTTATATTTTTAATACAAAAAATATAATAAATAATAAGAAAAAGAGAAGAAATTATATATCTCTCTCTAAAAATAAAACGCCCAGATCTAAAGAGAAAAAAAATAAAAAAATCCACCGCCACCACCACATAAATCCACCCCAGATCTGAAAAAAGAATTTGATTGGTGATCGCCGAGGACGAAGATCAAAAATTGATCATTGATAGTTGAATTGGTCTAAAACTTTCGATGATACTAGTCAAATCGACAAATTCGACCATCAATATATGGTTAATTGGTTTTGATCTTCATCCTTGATGATCACCGTCGAATTTTTTTTCCTGATTTAGTTTTTGGGTTTTTTTTTTTCGATTTGTTGTTGGTGATGAAGTAATGTTGGCGGTGGATGGTAGAAGTGTTGTTTTGAGAGAGAGAGAGAGAGAGAGAGAGAGAGAGAGAGAGAGAGAGGAGATCTAATAAAATTTCATATCTCCTTCATTCTTTTTCTTCTTTATATTTCTGCCTCTGTCTCGATCTGTTTCTCGATCTCACTTCATGGATTGATTTTTTGTATAGCTCAAGGAGATGATTAAAGGATTATTTTTTGTGAGGATAATCTTTTCATCATGTGCTTCTCTGGCAAATGTGATGAGGTATAAGTATAGTTTTAATACTGCCACTAACACACCTCTTATTCTTACACCTCATTTTTGGTGTGGTGCCATGTAGATGATCTGAGGTTGATTTTTATGAATATTTCTAAAATATACTATTAATAAAAGAGAAATCAATTAATTTTAAAATTACTAACATACTTTATTTTAACAAATATACCTTTTTATTAAAATAAAATAATTAATTCTAAAATTACAAAGGCGACACTCTGAACTGAAAATCCCTACTATTTTAATGTGACTCCAAATCAACTCAAAATTAGTAGATTGAAGTTGTATTCAAAGTTTTGTCGTGCCATTCATTAAATATTCTAAAAATTCCCTCAATCCCTTAAAAGAGCGTGACCTTTCCACCAGTATTTTTATATGTCGTATCCATCTTATATATATATATATATATATATATGCTCTACTTACACCTGTCTATAGGACTTGCGTGCATGAGATGATCTTAGACCTAATTTTTGGTGAGTATGATCTCTTGATCATGTAGACCAATTCAAACCTTAGGTATTTTCATGTCGGTCTCATAGAACAGTGTAAATAGAGTGTAAGAATGAATAGAAACTTAATAAAGAAAAAGTGTGTAGGTGTGTGTGTGTGTGTGTGTGGGGTTTGAGTGTTGTTATTGACACTAAAATGTTTTATAGGTTGTGGCCTACACTCAGGGGGTATCCCTTAATTTATCACTTTTATCCCATATTTTAATTGGATATATCCCACTTCTAAACATTAATTATTATTTTTAATAAAATAAAAAATATTTTAACCTAAAAATAATACGACCCATCTTTCTTCCCCCTTTTCCTCTTTCCCTTCGTTTCTAAAACCCTAAAGGTCGAGCTCATGACCCCTTGAGACTAAGCTCCTAAACACAATTTAGAGGAAGAAATCAAGTGTATTTTTTTTTTTTTTGCATTTGAGAGCATTCAACAAAAGAGAAGGTCGATGGCGAGGTCAAAGTGACCCAATCCATCCTCTCCACTACCATCTAGCGAAGAAGAAGGGTAAGGGTTCATTTTTCTTCTTTAAACATAATTTTTGGTTGAGGGAGTCCTGATGGGAGGTCTCGACCTCAGGTGCAGGACTCGGCCTCGGGCGGGTGAATCTTAGCATTAGGACTCCCCCCACGTGGCCGAGTCCTGTCCATGACCCCTAAATTTCGATCTCGTTTGTTGACAAAATAACAATAAAAAATTAAAAAAAGATTGTGACAATACCTTCGAATGATGTGATTAAGAATTATTTACGAAATTTGAGGAACCAACCGTCTCATAATTGAGTTTTTTTAACAGATCTCACTCATTAATGAAGTTTTACTAGAAATAGAATCATCCTCCATGAAAATATGTGTGAAATAAACCCTACTGCATAAGGGATTTAATGTTCGGAAGCTTGATGCCGAATCAACAACGAAAAATTCGTTGATGATGGAGCGAATAAATTCATTGAAGGTGGAGTCGATTTTCCCACTTTCTCTCTTTAACCTATATTTTAAGTCCAAATAAATTCTTCTTTAATTATTAATTAGTTGAAAAATAGTTTAAAAAAATAAAAAGGAAAGCTACCCCCAATAGAAAATATTTCTATATGAAATTGATTAAAATCAAACAAACTTAGGCCACAACCTATAAAAAAACTTAAGTGTCAATAACAACACTCTCTTTGAGTTTTCTTTTAAAAACTACATATAATGCATGGGTCTAGTAAAACAAAATTACAATAATGCCCACATCTAAAGAGAATTACAAAAATGTTAACACTTGTTTTTTTAATACAAAACTAGCGTAATGAACAAGTCTAACAAATAAAAAATATTTTTAACGCCCGTATACTGACCTAGTAAAATATAAAATAATAAAAGAAGGGTGTTCTTGAAGGAATTCCTCAAAATATTTGGGGGATGGACAAGTTAAAAAGTCCAAAATCTCCATTCAAATATTATTACTCATTTTTATTAAGGAAATAGTGTGGGGGCAAACTAACTTAACACCCATTTTTTCTCTTCACCCCACTAAACTTAAATAGTACCCTACTCCTATCAACATCACTGTCATCTTAATCTTTACCACTCCTCCACCGCCAACCACCTCCACCGCCAGATATCTAAAAATTACAGAAAGAGAGAGAATAGTGAAAGAGAGAGGTAGAGAGAAGACCAAAAGAGATGAGAGCGAAAGAGAGGACCTACCACCCCCTTCTTTCCTTCCATCCCCTTCTTTCCTTCCTTCCCTCCCATTCTTTCCCCTCACCGTTACAACAGATAAGAAAAAAATTCAGATCTAAATTTTTTTTCCGAAGAAGATGCATGACGAATTCGACTACCAGTGGTTGAGTTGTGTAGAAAAATTCAACCATCAGTGGTTGAGTTTTTCTAAAAAAGTCAACCATCAGTGGTTGAACTGCCCAAAACTTTTTTAAAAAATTGAACTGCCTATTGGTGGTCGAAAATTTCAGTCGAATTCGACCATTCATCATCTTTTAAAAAAAAATTGAATTAACAAGAGTAACAGATCCGTTTCGGCCAAATGGTGGCCGAACTTTTCTACAAAACTCAACCACTAGTGGTCGTATTCGTCATCTTCTTTAAAAAAATTTTTAGATCTGAAATATTTTTGAACTAAATTTTTCTTTCTTTTTAATTATTTGTGGGGAGGGCAAGATCTAGATGGAGAGGAGTAAGATCTAAAGAAGTGCGAGATCTAGAGAGGTAGTGGAA
>MVGT01000427.1:291303-312902 GCA_002174775.1 Macleaya cordata
TTTATTCACTCAAAACTTTTGATTTAATCCACAAGATCATTTTGATTGGTACATGTCTTCAAATCATTAAACTAGGGACATAAGTCACATCAAAGTTTTGGTACATAAAAGTTTATCTAGTATTTACTATTTTTATTTAATATTTGACTAAGAATAATAATAATAAAGATTTTTTCTAACATCCACCTCCATTACCACTAGATAGTGGTAGATTTACTACAATCACTACCACCACTAAGTATTATGGTTAGTCTACTACCACTAAGTGGTGGCTAGTCCACTATTTTAGTGGCTAATCCACCACCATTAATTTTATTTTTATCCAAAACCTTATGATTCTATTTTCACCTATATAAAGAGGTAGTTTTTTAAGACAAGGAAGGGAGGTGGGAGAGAAGAAAGAAGAGATACATAGGAAGAGAGGTTTTCAACTAGAAATAAGTATTTTCAACATCAAAAAGAGAGTTTTTATGCTAGATTTGGAAGCAAATCAAAGGAGGAGCTACTAATTCTCCTTGGAATAACTCTAAGGAGGAAGAAAAGATAGAAGAAGAAATTAGCCATTGCTCAAGATTGGACCGTTGGATGGTTCTAAAAATTGAGTCAATTGGATGAAGGAAAGACCTTGATCCATCATGAAAACCCTGCTGGAGTTGCTACTCTAAATTGTAAGTAGTTGGTTAATTGAAGGGTGTGGACCAAAGATCTACCGTTGGATTGGTAAATATTTCATATATTTATTTGTTAATATATATATATATATATATATATATCATAGAAAAGGTAAAGGGTTACCAATACTATTTTTAGATTTATGATTCGCCTTGGTTAAATTCTATCTCGTTTAGACAAGTCCTTACATGAGTAGAATTTTTGGTATATGTTTGATAATCTGGTTACTTCTCTTTGATCGTAGATCTGATTAAGGATCCGCTTAATATTTCGAAAACTAGACAAATATATCTTATTTATGTTAAAATTTGATAATTTTTTAAATTTATTTACTATATTTTTAATTTATTCAAAGTTGTTGATCTGTAATAGAGACCTAGCTAAAAGTATTTTGTTTAAAGTTATAAACTACGTAATGCTTGATCCCTAAAGGGCACTTAGGCAGCCGTAATGACGGTTCAGCATAAAATATTCTCAAACTATAAATATTGGACCATTCATGAGCTAAAGGTATACTATTTATTTTTTCTATAAATGGTACAATACTTACTTGGGCGTCTGAGTGTTTTCTTTTGTTTTGTAGGTACCCTCCACTATTGCCTTAAGAAAAATGGGTAGGAGTCCACAAATGTATAATTATGAGATTACAGGATGCATTTCAAGGATATTTATATGAATTAGAATATTGTGGTTAAATATCTGGTATTGAACCATGAAGTAAATTATTTTTTTATGCATAACGTTTTAATCATCATAGTAAAGTTAAACTTTTGTGCATGTCTTACTTAATTCATCATGATATGTTCTACATTTACGTACACTTATAAGGAAAGATATATATATATATGTAGACGGGTTTTCCTTTATGATGAGTTAACACACGAATTTTGAATCTTGAATTCGAGATTTACCCGTGATTCAGAATTTGGGGTGTTACATTAACGGTGGAGTGGGAGGGGGCAGCGATAGAGGAGTAAGGGTGGTGAAGATGTCGGTTTAGTTTGAGATTTGTTAAGGTTGGGTGGAAAGATACTAACTCATTTTTAGATAACCACCCCCTTAGTAAAACTCTGTCTATCATCCCAACCATTTTAAAGAATTTTGTCCACCCACACCTCTCAATCATGTCCACCCCTAAACATTTTGAGGAACTCCTTAAAGAGCACCCTAAAAGAAAATCAAAGATCCAAAGACTCTAAACAAGAGAAAAACTTCATGATCAAAAGAGACTTGTGAAGGTAGAACAAACTTCATATTCAAAATAGACTTGACAAGGAATAAGAGTTCTAAACAATTTAGTAAACAGGGTTTCTTTTAAAAATGCATGGAAAATTACACACAGACTTGTTTCCTCATCAAATTCTATCATGTAATTTTCTTTTTAATTGAAATTCTAAAAGATTCAGTCCATGGAAATTATAAGAGTTTTGATTATTCCTCAACAATTCTGTCACGTTTTCCTCAACAAATTATGTCGTGTTTCTTCCCATATATATAACTGATCGACAAAAGTTAGGAAAGCCTAATTGATCGAAATTAATTAAGTGCAATGGAAAGTAATTTCAGTCTTTGTTCCTCGTGAATTGTGTTGTGTTTCCTTACCATCAGACAAAGCAAACATAAAGGGTCAGTCAGTGTAGTGATAACCTTTTTCCTTTCAATCGGTGTATGAGTGAGGGACCTTTATTCATCATTCTTGTCCCTTTGTCATTACTTTGGTGAATTTTTATTAATAGTAAAGATCAGCCGTTGCAAATTTCAACTAATGGTGGAATTTCAACTACCTCATTTTTAACCTGTCGACCAATAAACTTGCCCCGTTTAAATTATAGAATAAGGGCACCAATTTGAGGTATCCTACTGCATACCCTTGCCCAAATTAAAAGTATGCCACAATTAGAAAGCAAACTTATTTTTCTCTTTCTCTCTCTCCTTTTTTTGTTTTTTTAATTGTTTTCCTTCTTTCTTTCTTTTTTAACGTGATCTAGACATCCTGCTTTTGGATTAAATTCACTAGTAAAAACCTAAATTTCAAGAAGAACAGACTCATGACCGGGTTCCAGCAAAAAACTACCTCTATGGCTATATGTTAATCTCATGGGGTTGGCCTAATAGTTAAAGTTATTACCTCATAATTTGGAAGTCATGGGTTCAAGTTCTCTTGAGGCACTCCACTCCACCAATATATATTTTTTTTTGCATCCCGGTTAAAAAAAACTACCTATATGTGACCCAAACCAGACATACTTTTCTTTCTTTTTTTCGGTAATATGGTCTAATTTTTTTTTTTTTTTGAACAATTCTTTATAGACAAAAAAAGTTGGACTTCTTTGTGGGGTTAACAGTTCAAATAGACCTCACAAATTCACTTTAGGTTGGGACTAGAGATATGTTAAAAAATTATTTAGATTTATAACATAATTTCTAACTAATTTTTCAACAAATTTCTTGTCCCTATAAAATTTCTCCCTAAAATCTCCCATCTGAAAAGTCTTTTGTGTTCTACTCCGAATTCTTTTTAGGGATATGATTTAGATAGATAGAATGTTGTTGCTTATTAGCAATTTGTTATGTACCTAAAAAGTTGGGAACTGATATTTCTTCCCAACAGGTTATTCCTTGTGCCAAACGTTTTGCAAAACTGTTTATTGGTTTGGATATTCAACAACAAAAAAAAGAAAAAAGAAAATGTTGTGCACTTAATGCCACTTTCTGAAACTTGCATGTAACTTCAGATTTGGGAATTCAATTGGCCGGCTATTTTGTAAAGTGTTGGGTGGAAATATATGTCAATAAAAAAAAAAGTTTTGATTATTATTTCAGTTGGCGTCAGTCAAAAAATTCGATGAGAGGCAGGATTCTCATACAACTTTAATCGTACGATGTACCACTATGACGCCTTCATGGCCTATGATCTAATGGTTGATTATAACCTAATGGTTAATTTTTGGTGAGATTTTTTCATCATTATGTTGATGATCTTAATCAAAAATAAAAAATTATTTCCTTCTAGAACTTATAATCCCTTGAAAATTGATTGAAATTTAGCGGTGATTGAACAATTTATTTTACTGTTAACTTCTAACAAACTTATGAAGGAGACGGTAGGAACTCTAAAAGGGATTGATTCTTGGTAAAAACGATCTATATACATAGCGAGAAAAGTATCTCAGCAACCAGAAAGCAATCATTAGTTCATCTCATGTGAGCCCCACATTCACACCTCTGTAATTTACTGAAGGCTCTGTATGAGGATCGCACCTCAAAATAAAAAAGTATATTTTTTTTTGAAGGAGTCCTCAATACAGGAAAAGGAGGGGAGAACCCTCCTTTTCCTGAGAAATTAAGGAGAGGACGTGCGCCATTTGGAATGTGCGCACAGTCCCTGCCCTTTTCTACTTTTGTGTGGATAGGGCTTCCGGTAGTTTTTTTTTTAAAAACTATTAATTTTGTATACCTAAACTACCCTCCTGTATGCAAACTACTCATTCTTATTAACTGTTTTGTTTCTAAACAATGATGATGTGGCGGAGAGAGAAAAAAACAATGTTTTTAACTTCAAAATGATATAACTTTTAATCTACAAATCGGTTTTGGATAAAATTTATATTTTTGAAAAGCTTTCTTCAAGATCTTCAAAATAAGATCAGTCAACAATACTAAATTTAAAAAAAAAAAAAAATTATAATCTGACTGTGCAAACTCAGATTGCATACCTAGGTGAGATGCAAGTTGTAATTTGCATACTTTATTTCTCTCAAATTTGAGCATTTACACTTTTATAGGCCTATATCCATATCAAATTTACTTATTTTGATGTCCATTGATGTATTGTTAAACCTAAAATGCATAGTTGAAAACCTAGTAACTACGCAAGTTGTAATTTGCATGGCATATTTTTTAAAATTTCAAGTTTCTGCACTTTTTTTAGCCTATATGCATTATACATTTGCATGTTTTGATGTTCAATGTTGTATTGTTGAACTTGAAATGCATAATTAGAAACCTAGTTAGTATGCAAGTTGTAATTTGCATATTTTTTTTTTTGAAATTCTAAGTTTTTGCAACTTTTTTTTAGCCTTTATGCATTATACATTTACTTATTTTGATGTTCAGTAAATTATTGAAGTTCATTGTAAGTAAATTCAAATGTAGAAACTCATATGTGCAACCTTGACTATTGTATGCAAATTATAATTTGCATACCAAATTGTATGCAGATTATAATTTGCATACTAAATTGTATGCAGATCTGGGTTTGCATACGCTTCGTGTTTGGGTTTTTTTTTTTTTTGTTTTTGGTATCCATGACTGATCTTGTTTGAAAGATCTTGAAAAATGCTTTACAGATATATAACTTTTACTCAAATCCGATTTATATTTTTGAAGTTATAGCCATTTTAACGTTAAAAAATAAAAAAATTCTCTCTCCGCCACGTGTCAAAAGGAAAATCAGTAGAAGGTGTTTTCCGTCTTTTTACTCGCGCTACCGTGCGCCATGGCCTCAACGCACAAAAAATAAATGGCTGTCCTCCCCATTACTTTTTTCCCCATGCAAGGGTGTATGACTCATCTTCTGATATATATATTATGGTTTTAGCAATTACATACTGAAAAATTTATCTGCTTTGAAATAATAATTATAAATACTTTTTACTTACTCCAGTCAAACTTTTGCAAAAATCAAGTCTGTACTTGACATGTACATACTTTGTATAAAAGTAAAATAAAAATCGAGAATTTTTGGATTTTAAGCAAAGGTCTACACCACTTGAGTTCTGATTCAGACCCACTTACCAAAATTAAAGAAGACTAGAATTGAGGGTAGTCAACCAAAATAAAAAAAACAAAAAAAATAGAAAAAAGAAGCTAGAACCCAAAATATAAATGAATACAAATAAAAACAGAATAGAGAAGTAAACTGGGTATAATTTAACCTAGAAGTATATAGTATAGAAAATAAGAAAAAAAAAAACAAGACATATATATATATCTATAAAAGTGGGGCATATGGATGAGGGTCCCATTGTTGACCTGAAGTCAAGTAGTCCAACAGTACTTTTAGGTTTTAAGTGTGAATTGTGAAACCCATAAGCAAGGAAGAAATAAGGTACTGATTATGGGTCAAAAGTTCATGTTCAAACCCTGCTACAGTCCTGTAATCTCTTTGCAACTTCAGGCTACATGATCAAGCAACTTCCATACAACTGTTCTAGATCTACCCTAATATAAGGTGGACCATGTAGTCTTCTTCCTCAGTACAAACCTAAACCACTTCTCCTATATAAACCCCTAGCTACTATCACCTTGTCCTTCAAGCTCACCAAACACCAACAAATCTTCACTCCAACATCAACATTAATTATATATCCATCATCTTCTCTCTCTCTTCTTTCATATAAGTCTTTCTTCATCAATGGATAATCTACTCAAATGTCCTGCAAACTACACTCCCCTTACTCCTCTGACCTTCTTGCCTAGAGCTGCGGCCATTTACGCCGAACGTACCTCCATCATCTATGGTCGTACCCGTTTCACATGGGGGCAAACTTTTGGTCGCTGTTGCCGCCTTGCCTCCTCTCTCAGATCCCTAAATATCGTCAAGAATGATGTGGTAATTCAATGTTATTTACATTAACTATAATTTTTAGGAGAAAAATAAGATATATATAAGCAGAAGTGAAGTTCTGATGAAATTAAACCCTAAGAGGACACGACTGTCAGACGAAAAATTTGTTGGCAACACCGATCCTAAATAGTGTATATATGTATATATGTATTTTTGATACATATATTTGTATGTATACATACTATATAGATTTAGTTTGTTAAATGATGATGAGTACTAATGAAACTTGATTTAATTAGGTTCGTTGTTGTTGTAGGTTTCAGTACTGGCACCAAACGTTCCAGCTGTTTATGAGATGCATTTTGGAGTACCCATGGCTGGAGCTGTACTGAACACAATAAATACTAGGCTTGATGCTAACAACATTGCTACAATTCTCAGGCATTCAGAAGCCAAGGTATTTTTCGTCGACTATCAGTACATGCCGGAGGCAAGCGAGGCACTAAGACTACTTTGTGAGTCGTTTGCAAATGCATCCCAACGGTTGAATATCCCATTAGTTATTGTGATCGACGATGTTGATTCACCAACAGGAATTCGACTAGGTGAGCTTGAATATGAAGAACTACTAGCGCAGGGAAACCCTAATTATGCACCTTATGACCAATTATTCGATGAATGGGATCCAATTACGTTGAATTATACGTCGGGGACAACATCGGCACCGAAAGGGGTCGTTTATAGTCATCGAGGTGCGTATCTTAGCACAACAAGTCTAATTCTACAATGGGAGATAGGAAGTGCACCAGTTTTTCTATGGTCACTTCCTATGTTTCATTGCAATGGATGGACTTTCACTTGGGGGGTCGCGGCGCGCGGTGGAACTAATGTTTGTATAAGAAACACGTGTGCCGCCGATATTTATCGTGCCATCGAAGAACATAAGGTGACACATATGTGTTGTGCACCAATTGTGTTCAATATTCTCTTACAAGGAATAAGATCTGATCATCAAGCAAACATGAGCCAATTTGAATTTGTACTGAAATCCCCAGTGCAAATTCTAACTGGAGGTGCACCACCACCACCAGCTCTACTAGAGAAGATTGAGAAACTAGGGTTTCATGTCACACATGCTTATGGTCTAACAGAAGCAACAGGACCTGCATTAGTTTGTGAATGGCAATCAAAATGGGATCAATTGCCAATTCATGAACAATCAAAATTGAAAGCAAGGCAAGGTGTAAGTGTTCTTTCTCTTGCAGAAGTAGATGTTAAGGACTTAAAAACAATGGTGAGTGTTCCAAGAGACGGAAAATGCGTAGGCGAAATCGTTTTACGGGGAAGTAGTATTATGAAGGGTTATTTCAAAGATGAAAAAACAACAAAAGAAGCTTTTAAAGATGGATTATGGTTTCTAACTGGTGATGTTGGTGTGGTTCATCCAGATGGGTATGTAGAAATCAAAGATAGATCAAAAGATGTGATCATTTCTGGTGGAGAAAATATTAGTAGTGTAGAAGTTGAGGATGTTTTATATAGGCACCCGAACGTGTTAGAAGTTGCAGTCGTCGCAATGCCTCATCCATTCTATGGTGAAACTCCTTGTGCATTCATTGTTTTGAGAAAGTACAGAAGTTCCATTAATGAAGAGAAAAAATTAGAAGGAGATTTAATCTCATTTTGCAGGCAACATCTTCCTCATTACATGGCTCCTAGAAAAGTTGTTTTCGTAGATGAACTTCCGAAGACGGCGAACGGAATAAAGATTCTGAAAAATGAATTGAGGGTTTTATTAGCAAATCAAAGCAGTCCAGAGAAGAAGTCACCTTCATCATCATCTTCATCATCAGCACCCCCAGCATTAACCCTAAGTTCTAATCATATCAGGAGTACTCAAACACCTCGCCCCGACTCGAATGTACTTGATCAGCCTCAGCATGAAGAAGTCCTTGCCATGTCCCGTCTCTGAAGTTTCTTGTAGTACCCCAAAATTTTATTAGTGTATAAGATCTACACTTAACATAATTAAGTGTAGTAACCCAATATTTTTATGGACTTGGGCATGAGTCTATGAGATTAGATGGTCTAACCCAATATTTGTGTGATGGACTTGAGCATAAACATGAATCTATAATTAAGTGGGCTAGGCCCATCTTTATTTTCTTTGGGTAAAAACAACCCAACATGTTATATATTATTTCTAAAATTCGTATTTATATCTGTCAGTATACTTTGGACCCAGTTTTGGACATCTTATACTCCGAATCGAGCTTGAGCTATTTCTAATGAAGTTGTAGCTCTTTGAATCTAGTTTTCAGAATGGTATGGTTTGTGATATTTGGATTTACGATCTGTGAGTTATGGTTATTAGAGTAAACCATGTACATATAGTTAGTTGTAGACTAACATTAAGGAATAATGTTTGTTCACTCAAAACTTTTGATTTAGACCACAAGATCATTTTGATTGATACATGTCTTCATATCATTAAACAAGGGGCATAAGTTACATCAAAGTTTTTGTACACAAAACCTTATCTATAAAAATTAGTTTTTGTTATTAAACATATATCACAACCACTAGCTAATAATGCATACACTACCATTACAACTCACCACCACTAGCTAATGATGGATGCACCATCACCTCTAGCTAATAATGCATACACTACCATTACAACTCACCACCACTAGCTAATGATGGATGCACCATCACCTCTAGCTAATAATGCATACACTACCATTACAACTCACCACCACTAGCTAATGATGGATGCACCATCACCTCTAGCTAATAATGCATACACTACCATTACAACTCACCACCACTAGCTAATGATGGATGCACCATCACCTCTAGCTAATAATGCATACACTACCATTACAACTCATCACCTCTAGCTAATAATGGATGCACCACCACCACTAAAATAATGGTTCCACTACCATTTTCCCCCATCATAATTGAAAACCTTTTGGAAGCCTATATAAGGAGGCTTAAACCAAATGAAAATGAGTACCTTAAAGAAGTTTTCTCCATTTTTATTCCATCTTCTAAACCATTCAACATCAAGCTTATTTACTTCTTCAAACTTTAAACCTTATTTTTCCACCATTAAACCTATACAAAAAGAAGGGTGTTTCAACTAGAAGAGGTATTTTTTCAACATCAAAAGAGGAGATTTTCAATTTGAAGAAGAGGTATTTTTCAACATCAAAAGAGGAGTTTTCATACTAGTATTGGAAGCAAATCAAGGTAGGGATCGAAACCCTAGTATAAAACCTATGTTCTTGATTATATTGTTTTTGAACAAATCATGTAGGTAAGAAAATCTATCATCTTTGTTTATTAGATCATGAAATCTATTTAAAATTGTATTTTATGATGGAATAGTGTGGTGATTTGAGATCTAATACAAGATAAAATGTGGTGAATATGAATGTGAGATGATTTAATAAAATCAATGGTCAATAAGCCCTAATGGCTTTCCACGAAAATGTGGTTCCCGCAGAAGGCGATTCTTGACAATCGTGGTTGGCTCACCGGAACAAGCCCTGACCGGTAAGATTAATTAAAAATATTAATCTGATATTTGTGACAGTTCATACATAAATAAAAACATGGCTAAAAGGCCCTGGAAAACACAAACAACAAAGATTTTGTGAAATTTTAGTAACACTGCAGAGTTTTCAGCAACACTTTTAACTGAAAAACGTAGTTTCTGTTGTTGCATAAGTCTTGTTACATTTTTAAATGTGTTTTCTTATTCATACATGTTTGAATCTATTATTTTTGGTTAGTTTCCTACTGAGCTTGCTCACCTCGATAATTTTCCCCCCACAGGGTTCGAGGAGGGTGTTGGAGTGTAGATCGTGAATTCGACGATCGTGGAAGGACTTACTTTCTAGCATAATTTGTAGGTGTACTTAATTTGTTTGACCACACTACTTTATGTATTATATCAAAGGGATTATGGGATGCTTTAAATTTTATTTTGGTTTGGAGAATGGTTTTATATGTTGGAATTATAACTTTTCAAGTTTGGTTTTGAACTCAAAATCTGATAGTACTGCGATTTTTGAATTGTTTCTCTTAATTCTGAGATCGGAATGATGTTCCGTCCGTTGAATTATTTTCATAATAAACTCTGTTATTTTCATAATAGGCATTGTAATAAACTCTGTCATATCACGTTACTGAATTTCTGCTGTCAGTGCAGATAGACCCTGTTTCGGTTGATTTTACAGTATGTTATGATTTTCAAATTGAAAAACTTTCTTCTGAATATTTTCGATCTGTTTGTCTATTTTTGTTTAGTTTTGGAATGACTTAAAAATGATTTAAGATGAATTATTTATGTACAAAATAACAGACCTAATGCAGATTCTGGACAGATTACAATATGTCTAAAACACCTATTAGTTAGCGTAAACCTTTTGATTTACTTTAGTCAAACTTAATTAACCATGAATTAACTTTTAACTACTATTTTGAGTTAATTTTGTTGACCTATTATGGTTGGATTTTATAGAATAGAGAAAAAGAATTACCAATTTTTGTTCTTACAATGCCTATAATTACGTATCCTTCTAATACTCTTCTTTTCAAGTTTAATGATTTGAGTTGGATTATAAGATTTGAAAAGTGGGGTGTTACAGTTTGGTATCAGAGCTTAGGCACCAGATCTTTTTGAAATTTGTGGATTATGTTTTGTAAAAAAAAGTACTTTATATTTTATGTTAGTATAATGATTTATCGATTGTAAATACAATGATTTATCGAGTGTTGATTTACTTACACAAAGCATGTATAGAAGTGCTTGTATGAAAAAAAAATTATTAAAGAAACTATTTTCTTGGTGTATCCGACTTATCTTTTGAAATTGTCTCCAATACCTGATGTTGAGGTACTATTAAAAAAAAATTTACTTTGTATGAATGATTATGTGTAGAAAAGATACATAATTATATGTAAGTGTACACTACTTGTTTAAGTTTATCTCCACTAAAATAAAAATAAAATTTTTGTTTTCGTTTGATTTGAGTAGGTGATGTTTATTTTGGTGTAAGGGTAAACAATTAAAAACCTTATTATTATAAAAGAATTGCACGTATGTAGATATAATAATAGGGGATGATGTGACTAGAAAAATAATAAATTATTTTCTGAGTGTCAGGATGTGATACAATTCCAGAAGTGAATTGGTTGGTGTCGCTTCAGGTAACAAACATATTAGTTAGTAGAAAGTTTATATTTTCTTCCAAGTTTATTAGATATGCATTCTCTTTAAGAAATGAGAAAAGACGTAACTTGATTATTGTTTAATCAGGAACCACTGGTTGGTTTTGTCTCTCTTGAGATATTGAAGTATGATGTGATACTAGAAGCGGATCGATTGACATCATATCATATAACATCTGGTGATGATTAGTTGAAAGTAATTAGTTAGTAGGAAATAAATATATATATTTCTTTAAAGAAAATTTGAAGAATTTTTTTTTGATGGAATAAATTTGAAAGTTTATATACCACGTTTACGTAATAATCGGCACCAGCGAAAGGATATCGAATGATACTTACACCGAGATAAATCACCGCATGGTTGCAAAGACGAATTGTGAGGAGAAAAATTTTGCGGATAAGTGGTAAAAAATAAAGAGAGGGATGGCGACAAAAGTGTGATAAAAAGCAGTAGACTCTTCATCTTAATGGCACCAACTACATAGGATGGCACTGTTTGGTTGACCACCCAAAATAGAGCAACCATATAGGAAAGCGATTTGGATGAAGGTGGTCAGCTACTAGGTGATTATTCTCACTAAGTCATGTATTCCCCGACAATAGAAATTCTCACCACATCACAATGACAATGAAGTTTCTCAAACGAAAAATCGATGAGGCGTTAGGAAACCTTCACAACATTAGAAGAATAGAATATATCAAACCAAGAAGATGGAGAAAATATTTTTTATCCAATATTCTCAGGCACAAGAAAAAAAATAGAGGAAAAAAAAAACTTTATTGCACGACGGAGAAAACACGAAGAACATCTGAGAATTGACTTGCAAACACTTAAGAAGCATCAAGTCTACGCTAAGAAAAGTAGGTATGAATTTTGGAAGAAAGAAGTGTTATTTCGTGGGCATGTTATCTTAGAACATAGGATAGCAATAGACCCAACTAAGATTTCAGCAGTCCTAGGTTGGGAACGACCTAAGAATATGTTTGAAATCCGAAGCTTTTTGGGTTTAGTGGGCTATTATCGACTTTTCGTCGAGAATTTCTCTAAACTAGCAGCACCACTCATACACCTAACTAAGAAATGAGTTAAGTTTAAATGGAGCCTTGAATGTGAAAAATCTTTCGGAGAGTTGAAACGGAGACTCACTTCAGCACCCGTCTTAACCACACCAGAGTAGAGAATTGGATACGTAATCTATTATGATGCTTCACACAATAAACTTGGTGGAATACTTATGCAGAGTGAAAAGGTCGTGGCTTACGCTTCAAGACAACTAAAGAATCATGAGAAGAATTATACGATGCATGATTTGGAATTAGAAGCCGTAGTTTTTGTACTGAAGTTGTGGAGACACTACCTTTATGGCGAGAAGTTTAAAATTTTCTCAGATCACAAAAGTTTGAAGTATATCTTTACCCAGAAGGATTTGAATCCAAGACAAAGGAGATGGCTAGAGTTCCTCAAAGATTATGACTTTCGCTAAATTATCATCTTGGAAAAGCGAATGTGGTAGCAGATGCATTAAGCAGAAAGAATCATGGTACATTAGCAATGATCTAGTTACTAGAGACCGTAGCTGGTTATGATCTCCAAGTGGAAAGAGAAACCACAAATGCAAATCTATCACATGTGGTGGTAGAACCTATAATAATTAAGCAAGTGGTGGAGACATAGAAGCGGATGCTGTGCTTCAGGAGATTCGAGCAAAGATCAGAACACCAGACCCACCAGAGTGTTGGACTCAAAGAGCAAATGGTGGATTGCAATACAAAGGAAGATTGCACGCACCAGACAATGACAAGTTGAAGAAAGAGAGTCTGATGATGGCCCACGAATTGACGTTTTCGATACACTCTGGTAGTACAAAGATGTACCTAGATCTAAAATGACAATTCTGGTGGAAAGGGATGAAGAAGGATGTGGCACTTTTTGTACAAAGTGTCTCATCTATCATCAAGTTAAGATAGAACACAAAAGGCCAGCAAGACCGTTGAAATCACTAAAAGTTGCAGAATAGAAGTAGGACTTCATTACTATAGATTTCGTTAGGAGACTACCAAAGACTAGACAACGTCAAGACAACATTTTAGTGATAGTTAACAGACTTACTAAAGCTGCTGAATTTTTGGCGATAAAGGAAACAAACTCCATTACAATGTTGAGCGCATTATATGTCATGGAAATCATTAAGTTACACGATGTACCAATGTCGATTGTTTCAAACATCAAAATTATGGGAAAGTTTTCAAAATTCAATAGGAACTAAGTTCAATATGAACACTGCATACCATCCTCAAATAGACGGCCAGTCAGAGAGAGCCATTCAAACCTTGAAAGACATGTTACGAGCTTATGCTATTGACTTTCAAGGAAGTTGGTGCGACCAATTACCATTTGTTAAGTTCTCATACGATAATAGTTATCATTCTAGTATTGGCATGCCACCTTATGAAGCGTTGTATGAAAAGCCTTGCAGAATACCCTTGTGTTGGGCAGAAGTAAGTGAGCAAAGCGTTATGAGACCAGATGTTATCCAAGAAACAACATAAAAGATAAGAATCGTCAAGGATTGTTTACGTGGAGCACAAAGCCATCAGAAGAGCTATACTAACAATGGAAGGAGACCACTTGATTTTCAGGTAGGTGACTATGTATTCTTAAAAGTTAATCCAAGACCTAGGATTAAGCGATTTGGGAAGAAGGAAAAACTTCCACAATGATATGTAGGACCATTCGAGATTCTAAATCGAATTGGTAAAGTTTCATATCGGCTCGCTTTGCCACCACTGCTAATCGGAATACACAATGTATTTCATGTCTCTATGTTGCGAAAATACTACGCAAATCCTTCACATGTCATCGACTGGCAGGAAGTGCGACTTGGTGAGAATGTTTCATATGAAGTGAAACCCTTGCGTATTCTGGACTCCAATGTCCAGGAATTCCGTAACAAGACTATCCGATATGTCAAAGTGCAATGGCAACACCATAGCCCAGAGGAAGCAACGTGGGAGCTAAAATCTATGATTCAAGCCAAATATCCAAAGTTATTCACGGGTAATTGATTAAAACCTACCTTCATTTTAAATTTCAGTACGAAATTCTTTTTAGTGGGTAATGATGTAGCACCCCAAAATTTTATTAGTGTATGAGATCTACACTTAACATAATTAAGTGTAGTAACCCAATATTTTTATGGACTTGGGTATGAGTCTATGAGATTAGATGGTCTAACCTAATATTTGTGTGATGGACTTGAGCATAAACATGAATCTATAATTAAGTGGGCTAGGCCCCTCTTTATTTTCTTTGGGTAAAAACAACCCAACATGTTATATAATATTTCTAAAATTCGTATTTATGTCTGTCAGTATACTTTGGACCCAGTTTTTGACATTTTATACTCCGAATCGAGCTTGAGCTATTTCTAATGAAGTTGTAGCTCTTTGAATCTAGTTTACAGAATGGTATGGCTTGTGATATTTGGATTTACGATCTGTGAGTTATGGTCATTAAAGTAAACCGTGTACATATGGTTAGTTGTAGACTAACATTAAGGAATAATGTTTGTTCACTCAAAACTTTTGATTTAGACCACAAGATCATTTTGATTGATACATGTCTTCATATCATTAAACAAGGGGCATAAGTTACATCAAAGTTTTTGTACACAAAACCTTATCTATAAAAATTAGTTTTTGTTATTAAACATATATCACAACCACTAGCTAATAATGCATACACTACCATTACAACTCACCACCACTAGCTAATGATGGATGCACCATCACCTCTAGCTAATAATGGATGCACCACCACCACTAAATAATAATGGTTCCACTACCATTTTCCACCATCATAATTGAAAACCTTTTGGAAGCCTATATAAGGAGGCTTAAACCAAATGAAAATGAGTACCTTAAAGAAGTTTTCTCCATTTTTATTCCATCTTCTAAACCATTCAACATCAAGCTTATTTACTTCTTCAAACTTTAAACCTTATTTTTCCACCATTAAACCTATACAAAAAGAAGGGTGTTTCAACTAGAAGAGGTATTTTTTCAACATCAAAAGAGGAGATTTTCAATTTGAAGAAGAGGTATTTTTCAACATCAAAAGAGGAGTTTTCATACTAGTATTGGAAGCAAATCAAGGTAGGGATCGAAACCCTAGTATAAAACCTATGTTCTTGATTATATTGTTTTTGAACAAATCATGTAGGTAAGAAAATCTATCATCTTTGTTTATTAGATCATGAAATCTATTTAAAATTGTATTTTATGATGGAATAGTGTGGTGATTTGAGATCTAATGCAAGATAAAATGTGGTGAATATGAAAGTGAGATGATTTAATAAAATCAATGGTCAGTAAGCCCTAATGGCTTTCCACAAAAATGTGGTTCCCGCGGAAGACGATTCTTGACAATCGTGGTTGGCTCACCGGAATAAGCCTTGACCGGTAAGATTAATTAAAAATATTAATCTGATATTTGTGACAGTTCATACATAAATAAAAACGTAGCTAAAAGGCCCTGGAAAACACAAACAGCAAAGGTTTTGTGAAATTTTAGTAACACTGCAGAGTTTTCAACAACACTTTTAACTGAAAAACGTGGTTTCTGTTATTGTATAAGTTTTGTTGCATTTTTAAATGTATTTCCTCATTCATACATGTTTGAATCTATTATTTTTGGTTAGTTTCCTACTGAGCTTGCTCACCCCGATAATTTTCCCCCCACAGGGTTCGAGGAGGGTATTGGAGTGTAGATCGTGAATTTGACGATCGTGGAAGGACTTACTTTCTAGCATAATTTGTAGGTGTGCTTAATTTGTTTGATTACACTACTTTATTTATTATATCACAGGGATTATGGGATGCTTTAAGTTTTATTTTGGTTTGGAGAATGGTTTATATATGTTTGAATTGTAACTTTTCAAGTTTGGTTTTGAACTCAAAATCTGATAGTACTACGATGTTTGAATTGTTTCTCTTAATTTTGAGATCGGAATGATGTTCCGTCAATTGGATTATTTTCATAATAAACTCTGTTATTTGTCCTAAAATTTCATAATTTTTGGATTACTTATCACGTTACTGAATTTCTGCTGTCAGTGCAGATGGACCCTGTTTTAGTTGATTTTACAGTATGTTATGATTTTCAAATTGAAAAACTTTCTTCTGAGATTTTCGTTTAGTTTTAGAATGACTTAAAAATGATTTAAGATGAATTATTTATGTACAAAGTAACAGACCTAATGCAGATTCTGGACAGATTACAATATGTCTAAAACACCTATTAGTTTGCATAAACCTTTTGATTTAATTTAGTCAAACTTAATTAACCATGAATTAACTTTTAACTACTCTTTTGAGTTAAGTTTTGTTGACCTATTATGGTTGGATTTTATAGAATAGAGAAAAAGAATTACCAATTTTTGTTCTTACAATGCCTATAATTACGTATCCTTCTAATACTCTTCTTTTCAAGTTTAATGATTTCAGTTGGATTATAAGATTTGAAAAGTGGGGTGTTACATTTTTATACTAGTTAGCTAGTTAGGAAGGATGGACCCCTGATTAATACATCTTATTTAATTATTAAGCATGCAAAATTGATTTTTAATAGCGATATGATATGCGTATCGGATACATGTGTGGAATTTGAATTCGACCGAACAGAACAGATTGTCAACAAAATAAACGTTTTTTTTTTGTTTCAAGTTTGGATCGATTGCTAAGCTTGTCTAGAACTCATAATTAATATAACTTTATGTTTCGAGTTTAATTTATCTACATACTTTGTTACAATCCTGATTACATTTTTTCTTTTACACTTTTAATTTGTTTAATGTGGATGTGTAAGGTATATTTTAATGGCACTTCGAAACGATCAGATCGATCATCGATATATATATAGAGAGGGAGGTTATTGCACCCCCTCTTAGAACGCCCCCTTATAACACCCCCTCCTGTGGGACCCACATGTGATGCATCCCGGGGCTAATTGTTTTAGAGGATATTCTTCACACTATGTATATCATCATATTAAAAAATCATTTCGTTCTAAAATTTCTAACCCTTTCAAATTAACCTTTGAAAATTAGTAACTATTTTACCAATTTTTAAGAAGAAATTTGAAGGGGTTAAAAGTTTTAGAAGGAGCTGATTTTTTAATATAATGATATACATAGTGAGGAGAACATCCTCTAAAAAACTTAGTCCTTGGATGCATCACATGTGGGCCCCATAAGGGGGGCGTTATAAGGAGGCTTTAGAAGAGGGGGTGCAATAACCTCCCTCATATATATCTATATAAGTCCATGTAATGTTTCTAATTTAGAGCCGCCAAGTTACAAATTATAAAACGAGAACATTGTAAAGTTGAATATGTAAAATTAGACAATGGAAATCACAATGTCCTTATTTTCCACGTCAATGTCTTCTCATTCTATAGTCAACTCAGCTTCAAAGTTTATCTTCACATTAGCATTTGAGGAGTTTTTTTTTTAAGTGTATTTTTTCCACGTGGCATCTATTTTTTACTACATCCACATTGGATTGGAGATTCTGTTAAAAGTTGAGTTTATTTAACGTTATAATTTGTAGATTCCCAACCAGAAAAGGTGCCTTATTAATTGACCTTAACGTTTTATCGTAATTTATTTCTGGCTAGACGCTGGCCAGATGCCAACTAACCAGAGTTCCCAAGTCACCAAAGTACCGGTTGTAAGGTTGAAACAGGTACTTGTTGAGTCTTTGATAGCCGTGGTGGTGTGATCAGTAATGATTGTGGTGGTATATATCGTGGCGGCTTTTTATAATTTATAAGGAGCAGGTACGTTAATGGGAAGGTTTTTAGATGTGGGCAGAAAACGCATGGGGTCATGAGGGCACAATAAAAAATCGCCACATGCCGGTTCTAACCTAACTCAATTTTAACTCTAGTTAAGATAAATACTTTTAAATATTAATTTATATTTTAAAAGAGAGAGAAAATGTGCATTGAATATTTTAGCTTTGACTCTCTCCTGAGGTACCTTTCTCTCTCCTTTACATCTTCTAATAATTATGTCTCTCTCTTGAATGAAGTACACCATGTTCTTCTTCTTAATTGTTGAGTGCATAATTATTACATATTTATCCCTCAATTTATATTAGCTAGTATTCAATTGTATATTATTTTTAATGATTTTTAGGTTTTTGCAGATAAATAGAATTCAAATGCTTCAATTGTAAAATTTGGTTCAATTAGCCAAATTTATTAAAAGCACCCCACAAATCTATCAGAGGCACCATGAGAGTACATGCAAATGGCACATGATGACCAAGTCAATTCAGTCAAAGGCAGTCAAAATTGGTCAAAGATTGGAGTTTAATCACTAATGAAACAAAGAAGGCAAAAATGATCTTAATGACATCATCATGATGTCAAACCACATAAGCCTTACAAATCATCCAATACCAAATTAATTATCAAAGAAAATATCCCCACCATCCAATACCTCCCACTTGCTAATTTTATTTATTTTACTTAAAGAATTTAAGTGGGAAGAAATCTATAAAAGGGGGAGAATGAAGAAGAGAAAGGGGGGAAGAAGGGAGGAATTGTAGAGAGTTAGAGAATTGTATGAAGAAAGATATTTTGGGAGTGTAGTAATTTTGTAAGTTCTTTAAGATTTTCATCAATGAATACTTATTTTGTTATTAATTTTAGAGTTATGTCTAGCTAAATTTCTTTTCTAGGATTAAAGAGGAAGCTAGTTATGTGCATGCCATGATATTTAATCTTAATCTTAATCTCCCTTAATAATTATTTTTAGCTAAAATGATTTGTCTTCTCGTAATATTATTTATTACACTTTTGCTTCTTAATGAAATTAGTACATACACCTTTATTAATTGTGCTTAGATTTGATATAATATGCTTAACTATTGTTTTGATATTATATGCTTAACTTTGACAATTAATTATTGGAGTTGTTATTTTTTAAAAGTGAAGAAAATCATATTATTTCCTTGGTTATTTTAAATATTAATGAAAATATTTTCCGAATCTATTACATAATTTGTATTGGGTTTGAGTTATAATTGAAGGGAGATTAGAGAGAGTTTAAATTGATGGTATGCATATAATTAGTGGAATCTTAATCCTAGTTCTTCTAATTTTTGTGAAATTTTTATTTAGTTATTTCATTTGCTTCAAATCAATTAAAAATTGTTCAACCTTAATTAAGTTAATTTTACTTATTCTTTAATCCTTGTGGATCGACCCGTACTTGCCGTTGCCTCAATAGACAACCGTGCGATTGCGGTATAAATATTATTGAGTGATAAAATCACGACCAATCATTAATGAAGTCCATCAAAATCTTGTAGTAGTCCAATTAAGTGCAATTTCATATGAATCTTGTCTAGATCGACAATATGAGAAGATCAGATTTTGTAGATTTTAATAACATGATTTGGATCGAAAGACGCTATTCTTTTATGAAAGAGAGAGAGAGAGAAAGGGAGTTCTTACAAAGATTAAGGGAATGAAATTTTTTTAAAAATCAAGGCCATGAAAAACTCGTAAAAATTATAGATGTCTGTACTTGTAAATTTTTTTCATTTAGGGTAATGTAATTTAAAGATATACATATTGAATGATCTGGATATTAGAAATCTTTCCACAATGGTTTCCTGCTGAACTTTTTTTTTTTTAATCGGTTTAGGCTCTTTAGTGCAATGTGATGTTATATATATATATATATATAGGTTTGGATATTGAAACTCTTCCCACATTTATATACTGCATCTCACCTAAAACATAGTACTTTGGACGAATTGTAGGTTTAATGGCCATCTAATTCCTACTCTGTGCAAGTTTTAGATGGTAAAAGAGATAGCATATAAAAGGTGTTTGTAGGAATTCACAGTGAGCAATAAGATATTGGATATAGTTAAATAGAGGTCCCATTAATAAATCTTCATTTTGATAACAAAGCCTAATTGAAGACCTTCCATGAGAGTGGAAAGCCCAAAATTTTGAGACTAAAAGTTGTCTTGAGGACAAAATGCACAATTAGTATTTCATGACAAAACCTGCTGCACATTCTTCATTTCCCATTGNCATTCTTTTATGAAAGAGAGAGAGAGAGAAAGGGAGTTCTTACAAAGATTAAGGGAATGAAATTTTTTTAAAAATCAAGGCCATGAAAAACTCGTAAAAATTATAGATGTCTGTACTTGTAAATTTTTTTTTTAGGGTAATGTAATTTAAAGATATATATATATATATATTGAATGATCTGGATATTAGAATTCTTTCCACAATGCTTTCCTGCTGAACTTTTTTTTTTTAATCGGTTTAGGCTCTTTAGTGCAATGTGATGTTATATATATATATATATATATTTATATATATATATATAGGTTTGGATATTGAAACTCTTCCCACATTTATATACTGCATCTCACCTAAAACATAGTACTTTGGACGAATTGTAGGTTTAATGGCCATCTAATTCCTACTCTGTGCAAGTTTTAGATGGTAAAAGAGATATCATATAAAAGGTGTTTGTAGGAATTCACAGTGAGCAATAAGATATTGGATATAGTTAAATAGAGGTCCTATTAATAAATCTTCATTTTGATAACAAAGCCTAATTGAAGACCTTCTATGAGACTGGAAAGCCCAAAATTTAGAGACTAAAAGTTGTCTTGAGGACAAAACGCACAATTCGTATTTCATGACAAAACCTGCTGCACATTCTTCATTTCCCATTGAACTCAAATAGATTTCTTGAATTCAGTTATATGTTATATTTCTCAAAATCAAAATCTAATAGCTAGATTTATCTCAAGCTCAAAGTTCACCCATATGGTGCTATTGAGGTCTTGGATACTAAGGATGGTAAAATTTTTCAAGTGAATGGACACAGACTTAAGCCATACCTTGAGTCTGTAAGCCCAAAAGTTGAGGAGATACTTCTAGAAGATCCTATATACCCGGATTAATTTATCTGGGCCATGCTGGTCTGGCTGAAGACGTAAAACTTAGCGCTTATTGGGAGGCAACCCATTTAATTCTGAGCACCATGATCTGGTAATCTCTTTCCTTATCTCTACT
>MVGT01000427.1:313324-330245 GCA_002174775.1 Macleaya cordata
TATTTTTATTTTCGTGGAGATAAACTTAAACAAGTAGTGTACACTTACATATAATTATGTATCTTCTCTACAAATAATCATTCGTACAAAGTAAATATTTTTTAATAGTACCTAGACATCAGGTATTGGAGACAATTTCAAAAGATAAGTCGAAAACACCAAGAAAATAGTTTCTATAATAATTTTTTTTTNTATTAAGAATCGAATAAGTCAATACTCTTGTTAGAGATTTTTGTTGTACTCTTATCACCTTAGTAATTTTTAATTAGGTGATAGTGTGATCCTTAACCATAGTCACATTGACATACGGTTAAATTCATTAACCGTAGGGCGAATTTAGACTTTCAATACCTGATTGAGATTATCTATTATCTATTATCTACAATTTTTTTTTAAAAAAGAAGCCTCCGTGCCTTGCACGGGATATAGGGGCTAGTAATATACTATAGGAGAAGCATTGGGTTAACAAAACTATCTCTCTTAGGTGTGGGTTAAAAAATCCTACATTATAAACATATGGCCCAATCTATTATCTATTATTGGGTTAACAAAACCTTCTCTCTTAGGTGTAGATTAAAAAAACTTACATTATAAATATATGGCCCAATCTAAAACAACTAAATTTTCTATTTATCTAATAAAAAAATTCAAATTTTTTTTTAAAAGAAGCCCCCGTGCCTTTCATAAAATATATGGGCTAGTTCAAAACAATGAGATGTCCACATATATACTGTCTGATTGGATGCAACATTTTAGAGGAGAGATTTGGTGGGAATCAGGATTCAATAGAAATTTGTTTCATGGTGTGTTTAGTTCCCATAAAATCCCTGAAAACAAGTTTCTCGCGAAAATTAGATTACTAGCAAATTCCCCACTTAACCTCACCAGAAAAAATTTGTTGGGAACTTAAGAGTAATTTGGTATATTTACACCTAACTATCTGTTATGTTACACCCAACTATTTGCATACACCAATATGGAGCCCATAAGGAAATGATTCTTTATCACCTCCTCTTCTAGATAAAAATCAACTCTTATTCTTACATTCCGCTTAAACAGGTCTGTGAGGACGCCTCATCTTATAGATCGATCAAAATTATACTTTACATTATCTCTATATGGGCCTCACATTTGGTCGCATTCCATCGTCATCTACGCAATCAACTATTGCTTCATTTAAAATATGTACACTGCCTTTTTAAATATTTTTTTTATTTGATTGAAATTGGATATTTACTGATGCTAACTAACTTCATGAGACTAACATGACCTAACTAGTGCTTTCAAACGAAGGAAACAGCTTTGTGAAAGAATTCCGACGTAATACTACCTTTGAGTATCAAAAATACTTTTCGGACCATTGGTCCGATGCAGACGTGATTAGATAAGACTCATAATCTTGGATCTGAGAAATCACCTAGCTACGATGGGTATCCTATTTCCTTTTTTAAAAAATGCTGGTCATTCCTTGGAAATGAATATCTTCGTTTAGTAGATGAATTCTTCTTCTCTAACTCAATAGACGCCAGACATAATAAAACCTTCATTGCTCTAATCCCCAAAAAAGAGCAAACTGAGGCCATCAAGGATTTCAGACCAATCAGTCTACTTACCAGCACATACAAGATCATATCTAAAGTCTTAGCAAACAGACTAAAACTGGTTATGCCAAAACTTATTAGTCCAAAACAAACAGCGTTTATCAATGGAAGACAAATCTTTGATGGCATCCTAGTAGCTAATGAATTAGTGGATTCTAGGATTAGATCCAACACCCCGGGTGTTATCTGCAAAGTTGATATGGAGAAAGCATTTGATAGAATCAATTGGTCTTACTTAAAATCTATATTATATAAAATGGGTTTTAAAGAAAAATGGATTAGGTGGATGACATTCTGCTTCTCCACAGCCTCATTTTCAATTTTAATAAATGGCGCTTCATTTGGTGCTTTTAAAAGTTTTCGTGGCCTTAGGCAAGGCGATCCACTGTCTCCCCTCCTATTTGACTTAGCCATGGAAGGTCTCTCACGTTACCTTGATAACGCAACAAATTTAGGTCTGTTTAATGGTTTTCGGGTAAAGGAAAATGGTAATATCATTTCTCACTTACATTATGCAGATGATTCCATATTTTTTATAAATGCACAATGGAAGGAAGCTTACAACTTGCTTAGTGTTCTAAAATGTTTTGAAGTTGTTTCTGGTCTTAGGGTTAATTTTCACAAAACTAAACTAATCGGTATTGGTGATGTTATGTGCTTACAGGATTGGGCAAATAGATTAGGATGTGGCCACTCTAATCTGCCTTTTATTTATCTTGGAATGCCACTAGGAGCTCGACCAAAATCCAAAGTCATTTGGGACCCAGTGGTGGAGAGATTCCAAAGGAAGTTGGATAACTGGAAAACAAAATGTCTTTCGAAAGGAGGAAAACTTACCTTGACCAAAACTTGCCTAACTAGTATAACCATCTTCTTCTTCTCTATTTTCAGGGCCCCAATTTCTATTATTAATCAGTTGGAGCAAATGATGAGGCAATTCATTTGGGCAAAAAAGGGAGCTGACAAAGGATATCATATGGTTAGCTGGGATCAAATTTGTAAACCTATGAAGGCAGGTGGACTTGGCATTAGAAAATTGCGGCGTGTCAACGAAGCACTCCTACTAAAATGGATATGGCGATTTGCTAAAGAAAAGGATCAAATGTGGCTCCACATCATTGAAGAAAAGTTCGGGCCATCACCATCAATCACCTGTCCAAAAGAAGTAAATTCCTCACATGGGCATAGCTGTTGGCGTGACATTATTTCCCATGCAGAGATCAGTCTAAAATTGACCAGGCACAAAATCAACTCTGGAAATGGTATCTCATTTTGGTGGGATGTCTGGGCGGGCCCAAGAACACTCAAGTCTTTGGCACCAGCACTATACAGAATTTCTTCATAAAAAATGGGCTCAATACAGCAATTTACTACTCAATCACATTCTGGGCAGCGTGACTGGAACATCAGATTTAGTCGCGAGATCTACAACAGTGAGATGCCACAATTGGCAGAACTCTTGCAAGCAATTGGCCCAGCACCACCACTCCTAAACAACGAGGCAGACACCTTCTCGTGGTCACTTACCCCAAAAGGAAATTTCACGGTGTATTCACTATATGAACATCTCAGCGGTAACCAAAATTTGGACTTCCTATCTGCAATAGTATGAAACTCAAAACTGCCCCCAAAAATTTGCTTCTTCATGTGGCAGGCGTCATTGGGAAAGATCTTAACACTGGACAATCTCAAAAAGAGGTGGCATCAACTGCCAAATGCATGCTTCTTATGTCGACAGTGCGAGGAATCACCCGACCACATCTTATTACATTGCCCATTCGTCAAATCTATATGAAATCAAATTCTTCTACTCTTTGGTTGGTGTTGGTGCTTCTCCAAAACTGTGCTCAACCTGGCATGTTGCTGGTCCTCAAATGGCTTCTCCAAATTAGGGAAGCTAGTATGGCAATTCATACCGGCAGCAATCTTTTGGACGATCTGGTTAGAACGAAACCGCTGTGCTTTTGAAGGGAAGATCAAGGATTCAGATAGGCTGACATTCGAGGTCAAATCACTAGTTCACTTTTGGACGACCTCTCTATATTCAGAATTTAGAGTTCCTTTCGCGTGTTGTATTTTCAATTGGGATGCTCTGTTCTTGTAAAAGATCATTTCATCCAATTCTCCCCTTTTGAAGCCATTTGGCTTCTCCACTTGTACATAACATTCTTTATTCCTTCCATTTTATTTAATTTAGTTTTCTCTCAAAAAATAGAACGAGCTGGGTGTCGTACAAAAGAATTAAGCGCTCATTGGGTACATCTCACATGAAAACAAGCTGGGCGTCGATACAAAAGAATTATTAAGCGCTCATTGGGTACATCTCACATTCATTTTTACTCTTGCTGGACTAAGGTGGTGGTGTTTTTTCTTTTCTTTTTTGGCTGGGCTGAAATAGTCTGAATGATCGAACTGAAATGAGTCCATTTTAAATGTAATCGGAGCATGTGCATGTCTTAATGGTGTTCAAGATTTGAAGAAGTTGAAAGTATATTATGAATTTGAATATTACGTTATAAAACATTATGATGGGTGGCTTATGTGTTTAGTGATGAAGTTCTAGGGTTGAATTAGCCCTAGGGTATTTTTTTTGGGTAAGTGAATTTTTTTAGTAGGAACTATAATTGCCAAAATTACAATGACAAGGCGATTGACTACTAGCAATAGATATGCGAGAAACGCAGAGCTACCGCGCTAAGATCACAAATGAGTCATCATCATGGGCGAAGAGAAACCATCAATATCCACGAGCATACGAAAGTCATCACTCGCCACAATGGACGAAAATACATTGCCAACACAGACGAAAAGAAATGCCATCAATACCACAGATGAGAGACGTGCCACTTAGAACGAAGAGAGGGCTTCAACATATTTAAATAATTTTATCAATTCTGCATTCACTATAAACGTACACAGTAGCTAGATTGACCTTGTTATATTTCGGTTAAAAGGAAAAGAAGAAAATAAAAATCTCGTTAATTTATTTAATATTGAATTTTTAATTTCGTGTGACAGTTTGGATTCAGTTCAAGGACTCAATAAGAATAGGGAAATAATATTGGGACCAAAAGAGTGAAAAATATATTTTGAGGATGCGGAAAATGGATATGGTGGTTTCTAAAATTATATTAGCTCCCGCATCATTGATGACTCATGTCCAAAAGAGAACTGCGGGGCCAGCATCTGTGCACCTTATGATATTATGGGCCTACACGAAGTTGATCCAATGGTTAGTTATTGGTGATGATGTTCTTTTTATCATGCAGATCATTATTACTAAAAATTAACTAATTTTAAAATTTAGAACAAGGGTAATGAAAATCCCTAAATCTAACCTCTTAATCTATGAATTCGTTGGTTTAACGGTGGTAGGTGAATAGTGGAAAGAAAATGTGGGAAGAAAATAGGGGTGGGACTTGGGTTGGGTCAACCGACCAACCCGAACCCGACTCGGTATTTGGGCAAGTATGGGCAAAGGTTGTTAGGCATTTGGGCAAGTATAGGCATTATTTTGTCAACCCAAAGTTAAATTTGGGCAAGCATGGGCAGAAATAATTGTCAATCCGGACAACCCACCCAACCCGATATATATGTAGATAAATATAAAGATTTTAATTAATTTCTAACATAGAAATAATATGGGGCCTGAAAAAATATTTTGAATGATAAAAATAGATAAATGTATTAAATTACTAATATGGGGTGGAGGTATTAGGACCCAAAAAGAAAACTTTCCACGTGTCTCATTTTATGTAAATTTAAAAAGATTTTTACTACATAATAACTAAAACTTGAAAGATTATAAAATCATCTTTAATTTATTTATCACGTGAGCAGATCGATGGTTAGCTTGTTTGTCTTTTGAAACTGTGAAAGAGGTTTTTTTTAATTAAATTTGTTATTTATTAGTTATTATTATATTTTTTTTGTATTAATAAGCTAATCTAATACCCTAAATTTATTGTAATTTGGGCAACCCGAAGAACCCGAGAAACTCACACGGACCATGCGTGGGTAGACTCCTTACACGTTTTGTGGGTTCTATGGTATTCTGAGCATACGGAGGTATAATTTGGGCATAGCATGCCCAAAGCCTCTAACCCACCTAACCCGCCCGAGTCCCACCCCTAGAAGAAAATAAACCTCAATCCTCTCAAACCCACATTTATATATAGCTAATTTAAGCAAAAAAAAAAAAAGTAGCATGCAAAAGAGTAAAAAATCCAAAGAGTAAAAAATCCTAGACATAAATATGTGAAATGAGGTAGAATTGTGTGATGGTCTCATGAACGCCACAATCATCAGATAATTGCCAATGTGAAAAAAAGAAGAATGTGATCATCGTTGTTGTGAGCATCAGTTGATCGCCCTAGTCTTCATTTCATCTCCTTGATCATTTCTTCATCGCTCCCCAGTCTTTATTTTATCTCCTCGATCATTTCTTCATCGCTCCCTTAAGAATTTAGTAACTAGTGGAAAATTGCTTGGATCTGATGTTTAAGGGATCCCACTAGAAAGCCATTGATCCATAGATCTATGAGTTTAGGGATCCCACTAATTAAAATTGCTCTTAAAACCCCTTCATTTATTTATAAGATGAAATTTTGAACCATCCATATTACACTTAAACTTCAGCAGTCGATCAGGCCATGTGGGCACAAAGATCACCAGGTCCATAATGTCTGGTTACCTTCGCATTACACAATATGAGTAAGACATGTCCTGCTTGACGGTTTGTCATGCGAAGCGAACCCACGATTGCTTTGCTATATAAATAGAATAATGTTGGACTTCCCACATTTTTTTGGGAAGTTACCCCAAGGATTTCTACGTTTCGTGGTCCACATTAAAGAGAATCTCTAAATGATGATTATATATTGGGCTAGATGATCTACATTATGGACCCTAACGACTTCCAATCCTTTTTTTTTGAGGGGAAAATACCGAACACTTCATTAAGATGAAGAATCAATCATGTCCGAACGGACAAGATGAGAGATACCTCGTGGGCTGGAATTCATCCACGAATTACAGTTTTTAGAAGAAATAGCTAACTTAGCTAGTGAGTGGGCCACACAATTTGCCCTTCTTGGAACATAACTTGCAGAAAAACTATTAAAGAAAGAAGAAAGAAGTTTGCAGTCTGAGATAATACTGCGAATTCGCCAAGGTATTGTAGCTGAATCGTCGCTCAAGATATTAACGAGTATCAGAGAATCCCCTTCAAGGATGATCGAATTTGAGCTCAAGTATTTTGCTAACTCAATGCCTTTAAGGCATGCACGAGCCTCTGCTTCGAGGGCTTTGTCTTCACCCATATGATTTCCATCATAGAAATTTTGACAGGCAAGAACACTTCCTTCACTATTGCGTATCACAATACCAGCGGCAATGGTATTATCCTTAGTAGCCCCATCAAAATTTACTTTGATCGATCCAACAGGTGGGGGTATCCAACGTTGATGTGAATTTGCCTTAGGCGAGATCGAGTAACTGTTGGATAAAGTACAATAACCGTGTTCATTAAACATAGCTTGAGCTGATGTGATAATAACCTGAATATTCACCACTTTCTTTTCAAAGATCACCTGGTTCCGGGCTTTCCAAATCTGCCAAATAATATTGCATGCCAATTTAAAAATATCTGCATCTTCTTTAGCCTCTAACCAATGCACAAACAAATCCAAAAGAATAGGGGTTGTAGCTGATGATTGATAATGCAAACCAATAGGTGAGCCGAACCAAATTCTCTTACTAACCTCACATGATAAAAAGAGATGGTCAGTTGATTCCATGTGAGAGTGACATAAGGAGCAAGAGGGGTCAATGTTGGGGAGTCGCATAGCAATAGCCTCATTAGTAGCGATAGCACCAGTGAAAAGACGTCAGACAAACATTTGGACTCTTGGAGATAGACCTTTGATTTTCCAGAATCTTTTCCAATTAAGTATTCCATGTCTTGAAGAGGTTGAAGGTCCAGCAGTAGTAAGTGCTTTATAGACAGATTTAGATGAGAATTCACCTGATTTGCAACAATTCCAAAGGAGTTTATCCTTTGTATTTGCCAAAGAAAGACGGATCTGAAGAATTGCCTCTGCCTCAGTGGGAGGAAATAATGAACGTATTAACTCAATATTCCACTGGTTGCAATTTGGAAGAAATAAGTCCGACACCATGAGAACCTGAGATCGTGCAGTGCCATAACCTTGAACTCTATATCCAGGGAGAAATGGGACCCAAGGGTCTTTCCAAATATGAATATCAGTACCATTGCCAACACTCCAGCAAGTTGAAGGCTTCAAGACATCACGAGATTCTAATAAGCTTGCCCAAACACATGAGGATGTAGTATTTTTTTTGACCTCCCAAAACTGATTAGAGTTGAGATATTTAGCTTTTAGTAATTGAACCCAGATAGCATCCGGGTTTGTGAGGAATCTCCAGGTTAATTTTGCCGTCAGAGCCTTATTAACTAATTCAGGTTTTCGAATACCGAGGCCACCCTCCTCTTTGGGTTTGTAAAACTCGTCCCAAGCACGGAGCACCAGTTTCTTCCCATTATCATCAGTATGGTTCCACCAGAAACGTCTATAGATCGTGTTAAGTTGCTGGAATATCGTTTTTGGAAGCTTGTAGACACCCATAAAATAAACAGATAAGGAAACCAAAGTGGAGTGAATAAGAGTTGTTCTTCCCGCATGAGATAATGTCGAACACTTCCAACCTTTTAGTCTGTTCCTGCATTTCTCCACTAGATATCGAAATGTAGCAATTCTGGATTTAGGAAGTAGTAAATGATGACCTAGGTACATGTCAGTATTCTCCATGATACTTACACCGATCAATCCTGCCAATTGGAGTTGGTCTTCATCAGTAATGCAAGGGCTGAAGTAAATAGCTGATTTCTCGAAGTTAATCAGTTGGCCAGACCAAGTAGAATAAACATGTAAAAATTCTTTCACTGTAGAAAGTTCTTCTTCATTAGCCAAACCGAAGATGAATAGATCATCAGCAAACATAAGGTGAGTGATTGAAGGAGCATGCCTATTCAGTTTGACACCCTTATACAGATCATCTCTTTCATAGTAGTATATGATTCGTGATAAGACTTCAGAACACATGATGAAGAGATAGGGTGAAAGAGGGCATCCTTGGCGTAAACCACGCCCCGAAGTGAAGTGACCTTGAATGCTGCCATTTACAAGAACAGAGAAGCTAGCCGAAGAAACACACAACATTATAAGATCATGGGAATTATCATGAAAACCAAAACCATGTAAAACTGAGCTTAGAAATTTCCAGTCAATCCGATCATATGCTTTGGACATGTCCAGTTTCAAAGCGAATGAACCCTTGTTTTTTGAAAACCTTTTCATCGAGTGAAGGATTTCATGTGCTATCACCAGGTTATCCGAGATATGTCTTCCTGGAACGAAGGCATTCTGAAAAGGTGAGATTAAGCGTGGAAGCAAATCTCTAATCCGATGAGTGATTAATTTCGAGACCACTTTATAAGCAACATTACATAGAGATATAGGTCTGAAGTGCACAGGGGAAGATGGAGCATCAATCTTTGGGATGAGAGCAAGAAGGGTATGATTAAAATCTGAAGGAAACTGAATGTCCCTAAAAATTGTTTTTATAAGATCAGTCAAGTCAGGACCACATACCTCCCAATTTTGTTGATAAAATAAAGCTGGGTATCCATCAGGCCCGGGAGCCTTCAGGGGACCCATTGAATGAATTATGGCAATTATTTCTTCATCGGATGGAGCTGCATAGACTAGTTTGTTCTGCTCAGTACATATGGGTTCAGATGTTATTTGAAAATTCGGGATTACAGGTTCCGTGGGTGCAGCTTGAAACAGGTCGTGGAAATGATGTATCAGATGATCAGAGATCATAGAAAAAGATGAGGTCCAAGTTCCATCAGGCAGTTGAATATTCTGAATTGTGTTCTTCCTTTTTCTATTAGTCGCTGAAATGTGGAAGAATTTTGTGTTTCGATCATGATCTTTGATCCACATAGATTTATCACGTTGTTGCCAGTAAACTGTTTAGGCACTGAGGAGCTCATTGAATTTTGAGGTGAGTTCTTTGTTTTGTTCGAAAGTCGAATCCGCAGGAGGGAGACTTTGTAAGCGAGCTAGTTCTTTTTTGGTGGAGTTAATATCCTTGGACATGTTACCAAACATAGTTGAACCCCATGATTTCATATCTTTAAGTACCAGATTCATCTTGTGAAGGAGATTGAGACCATGTCGAGAATTCCACTTATCCTTCAGAACTTGCTTGAAAGAATCGTTTAACATCCAATGAGCTTCAAATCTTAAAGGTCGGTTACACCTTTTAGAATTAGAGGCCGTATATAGTAAGATGGGGCAATGATCTGAGTTAATGTATCCGAAAGGCTTGGTTATTCGTCCACGTATAGGCTGGTCCATTGTAACCCAGATCCAAAAGACCACAAAAGTCAATCATATCACAAAAGTCTCTAGCTGCCCTGTAATTAAAGTCTCTACCACCCCTTTTTTCCTTTGGGGAGGCAAGAGCATTAAAATCACCTAGGCAACACCATGGAGAGGAATTTGAGGCAGCAAAAGCAGAGATGTCAGACCAGAGGAGATGGCGAAGATGCGTTTCTGGATAGCCATAGACGCAAACAAGGATCCATTCAGGTGTGTTAAGAGTATGCTGGATTTTAAGGTGGATCATATGGTTAGAGGTGTAAACCACTGTTGCCTTAATAGAAGAGTCCCAGCACAACCATAAACCACCTGAACGACCAATAGAGGGAACACAAATGAAGTTTTCGAATCCGAGAGAAGAGAGGATGGGGGAAGATTGAGAAAGAGAGGATCTGGTTTCAGAGATGAAGAGGATATTAGGTTTAGAAGATTTGAGAAATGATTTGAGAGTCTGAATTGTCGGGTCATTTCTCGCACCCCGACAATTCCACGAGAGGACTAACATCTTTCATGAGGCTGTTTTGGGTCAGCCGTCACCACCAAAGAGCTGGATTCAGGAGAGAAGGACACAACAAATCGTTTAGCCGGAGAACTTTCAGATTCAGAGTCAACAGGACGTTTACGAGAAAGTGGGGGATCAACAGAAGAGTTCAAACTAATTGGTCTTTTCTGTCGAGCAAGTTTTTTTAAATTCCTCCTTTGGTCTGAAAAATGTGGAAGTGGGGTTTGAATTTGGAGGGGTAGAGTTTCAGAAGGACTGGGGGATGTCAGGGTTGGAGGAGCAAAAGTGTTGCGCATGGGACAAGTGGGGTCTGTTTGTGCTGGCAACGGATAGTCTGGGACCATCAGACCCGTGGCCAACAATTCCAAGTCCAAAGAAAGAGGTGAGGGTGGGTTTTGAGAATGTGAATCTTCAGTGGGTGTCAGAGTTGGAGGAATAATTATGTCGCGCATGGGGGTAGTGGGGTCTACTTGAGCTGGCAGTAAGCACTCAGAACCCGTTAGTTCCTTAGATACTATTTTATTGCCTAAAGTAGCAGAACTTAAGGGCATCTCGATAGTGGGATTCGTCACAATTTTGTCGGGAATAATACTAGGAATTTGACCTGATGTAAGGGTGACGTGTAATCTGCATGATCCGAATTCTTCATCTTCTTGACCCGAGGAAGAGGGGTTTACTGGTAAATTTTTCTTGCTGGGAGGATCAGTAACACGGATAGAGTTATCATATCGAGGTTCAATCAAAGCTTCAAATCGTTTTTTAGCCTCTGTTGTCCAGTTCTCGGAGTAGCGACTTCGAAATTCTAATTGATGGGGACACTTTTTCAACACATGACCCACGCAACCACAGTAGTAGCAAAACCGAGGGAGTCTTTCATATTTCAAATCCACTTTGAAACTAAGAGAATCATCGATCTTGACATCAATAAATTTTTTTAATGAATCTTTAATTTCAATCAAGACTTTAACACGTGCATACCTTGACCATTTCTTGACATCTCTTTCAAGGATGGGGTGGACGGTACCAAGATCACTAGCAATTACTGACACAGCAGCTGCAGTAAGGTAGTTCACTGGGAGACCGTAAAGTTGGACCCAAAGATTTGTTCTCTCGAACTTGTATTCAGACGGTGGTTTGTTAGGTGTGCAACGTTCAATGGCTAGAAGATCGTCATGGATGGTCCATGGAGAGTGGAGTAAGACATCATCAAGATCTTTCATTTCTTCAAATCGTACAAGGAAGGATCCATCGTGAAACTCCGAAACATGAAAAGGTTTACGGTTCCACATCTTAGCAAGGATATTAGCAAGAACTCCAGGTGTAAAGGTTCTGGAGTTCCAATCCTACTAAAAATTGATTGAACAGTAAAGAAATTGATTCTAATAAGAACAAGTTTTGTGCACGTGCGTTGCACGTATTTTTGTTAGAGTTGTTCATTAAGTATAGTTGTTTATTAATGTGTATGTTGTGTATTTAATGTTACAATAGAATTATTTAAAGCTAGAGTTTTATTTAGTACTAACTATGCCTTTCATTTGATAAATAGTTTACAACTATATATATGCAATTTGCTTATAGAAAAATACACATAAGGGTATTTTAAGATATTTTTGCAAAATAAGCTTCACTCAAATATTTATATTATATAGTAGTATAGATATAGATAATGAACCATTAATTTCAATCACATTTTAATGGAGTTAAAAGTTTTAAAATAGATTAATTTTTCATGAAGACATGTAGTCTACTATGTAGATCATCATGATAAAAAAATGAGCCCTTATATAATATGGACCCGCAACATATTTGCCTCATCTAAATTTTATTAATACACCCATTTATTAATACACCCATTTTCTTCATGGATGTTCTGGGTACTAAATGAAGGAACTAGGAATGTTTATGGTGATCTACTAATGTTACAAAGGTGGGATCCTGATATCGACTTTGAGGCGGTGAACATCCATGAAGAAAATTTCTGGATCAAGATGCATAATCTTCTTCCAGAGCATCTCAATCGATCAGTCCCCAAATAAATCGCCTCTGGGCTGGTGTTCTCAAGATTGAACCTTTCTCTGGGGTTCCTTTCAATGATATCCCTATTAGGGAAAAGGTATGTATCGATGTCACTATGCCTCTTAAAAGAGGAACTCATGCTAGAAAAATTAATGGTAGTTTCATATGGATTGTTTTTTAATTTAAAAATCTCCCTATGAAAGTTTGTGACTACTGTCATAAGATAGGTTATATCCAAAGAGCTTGTCTTGATTTTCTCGCTTCTGTAACCACTACTGTTAATGCATCTGAAGCGATCTTCACTTCGTCTGATTCCTCAATCCATGAATCAGACGAAGATTTTGTGATTAGATATCGCCCTCGTCGAAGGATAGCATCATCTGATATTGATGAAGGTGATACTAGTGCTATGGGGGATAGATCTCCTCCCCAATCTGCTAGAACTTTGTTGATGATCACCTCTGATCTTGGATCGATTCATGGAAAAAGAACTAGCTACAGTACGCCCTCTTCCTCTATCCAAGTGGGCTTGGGTCAGAACTTCCGTGCATCTGCTTGTGGTTCGATGACTGGGCCCTCTTGGACCAGGGTAAACCCGGAGCAGGTGTTGGCTCCTTTGTTTGCTCCCATTGATGAGGTAGCTGCTGGTCTTGTCTCATCTTTGGTTCCTCACTCTCATCCTACTGAAAGTCTTCTTAACTTATCTAATGCACCTGATGATATTTCTTTGATTTTGAATACTAACCAAAATTATGTTGCTCCGCATCAACTTATTCGGGTAAATGGGATCAAACATCATACTCTTTTGATCAATGAGGGTATTCTGATGAATCCGATTATGGAGTCACAAGGTGGTTTTGAGCAAGCTCTGTTTAAAATTTTTGTTAAAGATCCTGTTGTCCTTCCTCCTACTACAGACTGTATCCTCTCTCTATCTCTCTCTTCTCCTCCTGTGGAGGTTCTTCCTCTAGGTATTGTGATGGATATAGCACCGGTGACTGTCTCCTCCCCTTTACCTCTGGCTGAGGAATTACAGTATATGGGATCCACCGTCATCCCAATCATTGGCACCTCCTTGATTATCCCTGCTCCAACCGAGGAACAGGTACAACCCTTTATCCTCTCTTTCAATCTAATATATTTTGTTATCTTATTTGTTTTGCTTGATTCTGTTGCTGGATTTACCTTTCTTTTTGGCTTATATGAAGCTATTAAGTTGGAACTATCAAGGATCTAGTAAGAAGCTCACTAGATCCCATCTGAAATCTTTAGTGCATGAGGAATGTCCTGATATTATGTTTCTCTCTGAAATAAAAGCTACTGATTTAGCTATTTCTAGTTTATTAAATTCATGTAATCTTTATTATATGATTTCTATTCCTGCTATTGGGAGATCGGGAGGCTTATGTTTAGCTTGGAACGACTCTCTCACTGTAGATGTTCTATATTCTAGTAGACACATGATTCACTCTATGATTACTACAAAAAATGGTGAAGACACAGTTGAGTGGATACTTACATGCTTCTATGGGAACCCTGTTAAATTGGACCGACTGAAGGAATGGTTATTCATACAAGATATGGCCTCTCAAGTCACACAACCGTGGCTACTTATTGGAGACCTAAACTCTATATTTGATGCTTCTGAGAAGAAAGGAGGATCAGCCTTTAATTTCTGTGATATTAGAGACATCAAAATAATTATTGATCAGGCTGGGCTTTACGACTTAGGATATGTAGGACCTACTTGTACATGGTGTAATGGACAACTAGGTTGGGCTAAAATCCAAGAAAGGTTAGATAGAGGCTTAGCTAACTATGATTGGTTTAATTTATTTCCGAATACTATTATATCTCATTTGCCTATAATTGGTTCTGATCATGCTCCTCTCCTTTTATCTACTGCTCTTATTGCTGTTTCAAAACCAAAATCGTTTAAATTTTTTAATTTTTGGCTTGATGATGATACTTATATTGACACAATTCATTGTGCTTGGCTTTTGCATTCAACTGGGTCCTCAGCTTATCAACTAGCTACAGGACTTAAGCAGATAAAATCTCATGTTAAAATTTGGAATCGTGATATTTTTGGGCACATTAAAACTAAAATAACCTCTCTTAATGCTAATATTAGGGAATTATTTTCTAATAATTCTTCCGGATCGCTTGATGGTAGAATTGCTCTCCATATTACTGACCTAGAAGCTCTTTACCTTCAACAAGAAGCTTTTTGAAAACAAAAATCTAGGGATCAATTAGTAGCTTGTGGAGATCGGAACACGACCTATTTTCATTCTACTGCTGTTAATCGTTGGAAAAGAATTATGATTGATTTTCTGAAAGGGGCTAATGGTGATGACATTTTTTAACCAACTCATCTCACTGATTTTGGGTCTGCCACTGGACAACTCATCAACTTTAAAAAATCTGGCATTTTCTTTAGTCCAAACCTTCCTACCAAATTTAAGAGAATGATTACTAAAATTCTTAAAGTTAAGAATATAGACATTAAAGATAAATATTTAGGTGTGCCTCTTTTCATTGATAAATCTAAAGCTAAATGTTTTGAGCCTATTCTTATTATCGTCTAAAATAAACTAAAAAATTAGAAAGGGAAACTTTTATCTCAAGCTGGTAGATCGACTGTCGTTAAAGCCGTCTTAGCTGGTGTACCCTTACACTAAATGGCTTGTTTCTCTCTTCCAAAAACTCTAATTTCCTCTCTCTCTAATATTCAAAGGGATTTTTGGTGGGAAAAACTTGATCAGCCCAAAGGTCTCTACCTAAAATCCTGGAACTCCCTTTGTAAGCCTATTTCTGTTGGTGGTCTAGGATTTAGGAATATTTCACTAGATAATTCGGCGTAATTATCTAGGATTGGAAGATGATTAATCAACCTCAATCTTTTTGGGCCCGTATCCTTAAACACAAATACTTTCCAAACGGCCATCCTCTCTCTAATAATATTACCCATCAAGGATCGTGGATATGGAACTGTATCCATAAAGGGTTAATTAATATAAAAAAATTCTACATTTGGGAGGTAGGAGATGGATCTCACATAAATATTTGGCTTGATTCTTGGATAGACTCCTCCCCCTCCCCTGTTTCCTTTTAACTCTCTGATTGACATTACTCAAGGGAGCTCTCCCCAGTATGTTAGTGAACTTATTCAACCTTGTGGTACTCAATGGGACATTGATATTCTTAAACTTTATTTCAACTCGAATATTATTAATGATATTCTCCGAATTAGACTCTCTGCTACTCGTCATGACTAGATTAGATGGATTTTGGAGAAATTAGGCTAGTTCTCCGTGAAATCTCTGTACACAAAACTTTGTGATCCCCTCTCTCTCCCGACCTCTCCTTCTCCTGCTCCTATCTGTTGGAAGCATATTTGGAAGATTAATACCTCCCCTAGAGTTTGTTTATTTATATTTGGATGTCTTCATAATATGCTCCCTACTAAAGACAAAATAGCCTCCATTATAGGAATCAATGAGCGATTATGTCCCCTGTGTCATTGTATGAATGTATCTTTATCACACTTACTGATGGAATGCTCGTATACTCGAGCAGTTTGGTTTTTATCTCCTTACTCTCCTTTTCTTTATTCTGAATGTCCGACTAATATTAATGAATGGATTGAATTGGTTTTCCATGCCACTTGGATGGCCATCCTCGATGACTAAGTGGGATGCTTTATGTGCTACTTTTTGTTGGTTTATTTGGAAAGCTAGATGTAATATGGTTTTTGAAAATGCTAAAGAATCTCCCTTTCAAACTTTTAGGAAGATAAACCAATACCTTCTCATATACTCAAAAGATAAGAATACTACCAACTCCCTTAATCGATTCTAGCTCTATTAGTCGATCTCTTGACCCACATTGGAAACTGCCTGGTTTAGGAATACTCAAAATTAATTTTGATGCCTCTTTTATTACTTCTAACATATCGACAGGTCTTGGTTTGGTTTTACGCGATTCTTTTGGAATGCGTAGGGGTGCCAGGTTCTTGCCATGTAGAGGGACTAGTGCGGATGAGGCTGAAGGTATAGCTGCTCTTCAGGCAGTTATATGGGCTCGTGACATGAAGATTTTACATATTATATTTGATGGCGCTCAATCATCCAGCAACTTAATGATAAACCAATGAAACTAGGATGGCGCACCCAAGCTCATCTTAGTGAACTTAGACTTTTATTATCTTATTTTACTACTTATTGCTTTACGTTTGCTTATAGGGAGGCCAACACAGTTGCCGATGCTTTAGCATCTCATGTTAAAGCATCCACAACCGTTGCTACTTGGCTTGATGATCCCCTTTC
>MVGT01000427.1:330386-359251 GCA_002174775.1 Macleaya cordata
AAAAAAAAAAAAATTAAAAACAAAACAAATTTCAGCACACTAGACACTAGCTTGGGTGTGACCGTGTGAGAAAGACACTAGGTGATAGGTTGAACTAGATATCAATTTTTTTTTTTTTTGGATAAAGAGAATTAGATATCATGACACAACGGATTAGAGCATGTATGTAGTCGTTGGTGATTAATTTGTTAAACTGGGTTGAAGTACAGCTTATAAATACAAGTGCTTGTTCTTATTAAGGATCGATCAATTACTGAAAAGAAATCTTTGAAAACCGCCAGCTCCTTACACATTCTCATTCGATCATCTTCAAGAAAGTTGTTTTTTTTTCTTTCGTCTTCAAAGAATTGAATAAGAAGTGGGTTTTTTTGGAGTTCTGTTTCAATCTTCTGATCATAGAATTAAAGAAGAAGTGGGGTTTTTTTAGTTCTGTTTCAATCTCTGATCAAAGAGTTGAAGAAGAAGTGGTTTCTTAGAGTTCATATGAAGTGGTATCAAGGGAAATTCTAATGGCGTCCCCACCTGGTTTTCAACAATTCTTACGAATTATACTGACATGGGAAGCCATTGAAGACGGTGAATTGGTTAAAGCTCTCAAACTCAACACTGTTCTTCTGGCCAAAGATACCAAGTTCCCATATCTCCTGGTAAGAAGTAATTCTAATCAAACCCGCCATTAATTTTGAAATAAGTTTTTGATTGTTTTTAGCTTTTCTTTTGAAACCCATCTTTATAATTAATCGAATCTTTAATTTATATGCCCACTATTAATTTCTTGAAGCCGCCCATTGCTGAATTCTGATATATGTGTTCTAATTGCATGTGAAGGCCTTGAATGGTCTCATTTTAGAACAAATGAGAAGGCCAGATGAAGCTTTGATGTTCTCTCTAATGGCCAAGGAAAAAATCTTCAGTAACGATGACGTAATCCTATGCAAACGTGACATAACTCTAAGTACCATCAAATACATCTGCGAATGTCTTCAACAGGTCGCCGGTAAGTATATTCACCATTAATGTCAGTGAGATTTTGAATTTCTTTCGGATACAAGAAACGAAATTCCGTTTTATTTTATTTATTTCCCCTAAGTCTCTTACAAAAACCGGACGAAACCCTAAAACGATGGGTAATTTCTTTGATTACATTGAGTTTTTCCCGCGCACGTGTTCTAAAAAGTTTTCTTAGATTTTTCTTGATCCGATTCTTATTTTTCTATTATGTTTTTATCTGTTTGAATCTCGGAAACCAACCCTAGATATGGGGAGACAGACAGTGTGTACTTTCAGACTTTGTAGTGAAAAGTTTTTTTATTTTTCACTTTACACCGAGTGAGAAAGGGCTTTTTTCCTTGTCACATGTCAAGTTTTAATTCGCTGGATTGAGAGTAGGTGTACATAGTCCGTAAAAAGACCATAGATAATTGTCTACAGAAGAGAAATTAAGAGATAAGAGAGAGAGTTGAAGGGAGAGAAGGAAAGGGTAAGATTTGTAGCAGACATACTATTTTAAGATAAGATTTAATCCAGCGATTTGCCTTTATTTTAAAATTTCTGAAAACGATTTTAAATGTTCTAAGGTTTAGCGCATCCATTTTGGGGGTTTTCTTTTTAGGGTTTCGAGGGTTAGGTTAGGGTTAGATTTTCAAATGATTTAGTCCGTTGATTTTGGTCTGTCTTAGGGTTAGATTAATTTGGAGTTTAAATTACTGTTTAGTATGGGTTAGTGTGAGAGATTTGTTAATGTCTTAAGCGTAAAAAATCTGAATTGGTTTGTTTAGATTAAACTGAAGATTTGAAAATCAATGTTACTTAGTTCATATTCTTTATACTTTTTCCTGTGATTTGTATGTTTTTCTAAGTTCATATGATATTTTGAGTTTGGAATTGTATTGGTTTTGTTGGATCGTTTGCATTGTTTAACCTAAAAGAAATGTCAGAGTTTTTCATTTTAAACTAAAACAAATGTTGGTCTTAACTTGTACACAGTGGATGCCCTAATTTTAATGGCCAACAATAATGGGTGCTTGACCATTTTCATGGACTTGTTAAGAATTATATGTTTTTCAATTGCATTATGTATGACTGATAGAAAAAAGAAAAAAAAGGGATTGGATTATGTATTGTATACAAGAATTTATTATAATAGACATTTTATATGCATATTATCACTTCTCTCTTATGTTCATGTTCCAAGGTCATTTAGCAACTACAACCCGTCAAAGGGTTTTAAATGACTTGGATAAGATGGTCGAGTTGATGGAACGTTTCAAAATCCATGTATATCAATTTCAATTTGAGGGCCAACATCAGGTAAGGGCGTGGTATCTATGCAGTTTTATTTGTTAGCTTTTAGCATATTTAGGGCTAATTTTGTGCTTTTTATCTAACTATTTTTTCTTTTTGCAGATGGCTCTAAATATGTACGAGGTTACTGGAGAAGAAAGGTTTCTTCATTGGGCAATTAGCAGTATGCAGCTACAGGTATAATTAATTACCTTAGCTTGGTGTTATATATGGTGACACTAAATAGTCCATTTATGTTTTATTTTTCCTTTTAGTTGATTCATTATTGGATGTTTGTGTCTTTAGGTGTTTTTTGGTAAAGACACCAATGGGGTTAACAAATTACTAGATCAAGCAGAAGGCTTGATAGAGAAGCACGTTGCTTCTCATAATTTGCAGGAAACAGAAGGTACGTGCACAATTATATATCCGTTATATATATATATATTCAGTCAATCTCTTCACTAATACTAACTGGTAGTGTTAGAATTTTTTTTTGCATACAGCCTTCTTGTTTACCTTTCTATACTGGAACATAATAAAAAGTACGATATTGGTCTTCAAGTTCTCTCAGGGGAGATGGGTACTCTCTTACCTGAAGTTGATAGGCTACGTTTACAGGGGAGGTTACTAGCAAGCGGATCTCATTTTCCTGCTGCTGCCGAGATCTTCAAGAAAGTATTTGAATCATGGTATTTTAATAAAACTTCTTTTATTTATTGTTTGAGGAAGAATGTCTTTCTTTCCACTTCTAATACGCTCTTTTTTTCTTTCATGATTGGGCAGCCCTGATGATTGGACATGTTTCCTAGATTATTTAGGCTGCTTGCTGGAGGACGATAGCCGATGGAGTGCTGACTGTCGTGGGACCATTTTTAATCAAATTCGTCCATGGAAATTTGTTGATTGCAAGTTAACTCATTTGTCTCCAGAAGTGGTGAACTTCCATGCATCTTATATTCTGACAGCTACTTTGCATACCTTTTTTTTTTTCCTCAATTAAATTTTCTCCATTATATATTACTATAGTCTATTACGCAGAATTTTAATTTATGAAAAATGGGTATTTAGTTTCATTTGCGAATATCAGAGGCATTGAGCTTTGTGAAAATGTTACAATCCAAGACTTCTGCTGCCTATGTAAGATGTCCTTTCTTGGCGAATGTGGAAGTAGAAAGAAGGAAACGTCTCTATGGAGTGGGTGAAGATGCCAAATTCATGGAGGCTTTATTGGACTACTTTCGCAGGTTTTTGTTATCTCTTTTTGTCTTTTTGGTTGGGTGTGTGCCTATTACTTCCTCTAGCTGGTTAGTTTTGCATAAAGTACGCAGAATCTTTTTTACCTTTTTACAAAAGTGATTCAGGGTATATATTTTGCTGATATTTTGAGTTTGTCTTTGTTTTCTATATGATTTGCAAATGCAGGTTTGGTGACTCGGTTTCTTTCACAAGGGAACTCCACATTCCCCTCCAAGTCTTAACAGAGGAGGAAGATAGAGTGTTGTTAGAGAAGTTTCATACAAGCATTGCATCTCCCTCAATCCTTCAAGTCAAAGGGTTTGAGGGATTGATTACCATCTTCAAAATCGAAGAATGGTTTGGAAACTTGTTAAAGTGCCCTGTGGGTGGTGAGTATACTAGTTATTTTTTTTTTTGAGGGTTTGTTTCGCTTTGTTTTTTATGTTTGTGTAAAGCTATTTGACTTATCGATATTTATTAGCATCCTTTCATCTTCCCCAGAGGTTGAAGGGACTATTTTATCGAAGACACAATTGTATTTTGAAAACCTTGCACAGTCCAAAGACTTATGTCCCCAACAAACTATACAGAACGACGAATTGCTTTGCATGGCATGTACTTCTATGGTTCAGGTATCCATAAGGGCTGAGAATTTAAATAATTTTGATGTGTGCACTTGTATGTTAGTTCTATGCAATGTCTTGGGAAATTCTTGACTTGTTGTGTTTGTTATGCATAATTGCTTATTGTCGTATTTTCACGTGGATGGGAATAATGTTTTTACTAGGTTATCTGTTTTTTAATCAAATTATTCAATTTAAGCTCGTTTCTGATAGTTAAGTTGCTCGTTTGCTTTAGTTATTTTGGCGTACTCGAGATATTGGGTATTTTGTGGAAGCAATTATGGTTCTGGAGTTTGGTTTGAATATTCAGAGGTCAGATATAAAATCTCTCTTCTAAGTCACAGCATTTTCTGTGGTCGGCTGACTCCTAATAACCCTGTTTGTTCTATGTTCTGCAGGTCCTTCCAGAAATACAAGATATTATTGGTGCACTTGTATTCTTGCTTCACTTCTCTTCCAGTGGCATATGAATGGTAACACAAACCTATTGATTTCAATTTCTTATTGCTAGTGAATTTTTTTTTTTTTTTTTCAAACCCAAATTAATTGAGAATTGTTTCATCATGGCTAAGCTATTTGTTTATCATTTTTTGTGTTTCAGCCTGTTTCACTAAAACCCTTCTCTTTATAGGTATAAAACACTGGATGTCAAAGGCATCCTTTTTGAGTCAATGTCACAACACATTCTACCCCAGATGTTGCTCTCACCTCATTGGGGTGATTTAGATTTTAACACCATATCTTGGTTTTATGGATTACCACCTTGCCAAATTTGCGGATCTAACTGCTCTCGCATACAGCCATCGTAATTACTCAAATGTAAGGAAGCATCCTCTCTGTACATCTATCTTAATCCTTTATTTATTTATTTTCTTTCTCTCTCTTTAAAAGTTAACCTCGTTGTGTGATGGAATATTGTACAAGGTACATGGTTATATACTTGTATTAGACATTCTAAAGTTTGTGGTTCTCTTTTCGTCGTTTCACTTTTCTCCACCTCTATCTACCTCCGGGAACGTTCTGTTCTTTAATTTCACTTTTCATTACCATATTTGTATCAGTATGTACATTATATTTTCAATAATGCATATACTTCACACACTCAGTTGGGTATGAGGTTTTGTCAAAGTATTTTATCCTCTATGGGCCAATGCCCTTCTGTTGCAGTTCTATGCAATGTGCAATAATTGCTTTTATTAGCTGAGTGATAACTGTCAGCATCAGTTAGCCCCAATGGCAATGTCAGTAATGAAAATGTTGGCTTTAAGGCCTCCACTGACCTGGGAATGGTTGTTACTTGCAAGCAACCATCTTTAGTTGTAAATAAGATTTTAAGTCTGTCCCTGGCCCTATGTTTCCCTTATCCAAATTGTTTTAAGTCTGTCCCTGGCCCTATTAAAATTACCCTCGCTGGCCGGGTGTGTTTCTCTTATCTCTTATTAGCGTTGACTCCATGGAATACCAATTGTTTTTGTAATTAATCATTTTCAGGTTATCAAAATTGTTCAGTCGAAAAACCAGTTGCAACATTCTCATCAGTATTTGATAGCAAGAATTGAAAGTTCTATCTTACTACTAAAGAAGAAAGCAAATGTCATTGAAGACGTAGAGGTCAGATATTCCCTGCAATTCTTAGATTCTAATTACCTATATATATTCATATGCTTCCATATTTTGACGAGGGATACTTTTGTTAAAAAGAAAAGAAACAGAAAAACACTCAACAAGAAATTGTTCTTTTGTTGCAGAGATTTCTTGATAGCTTGAATTCTGGTATTCATTCGCTTGAGCTCTCAAGTGAGGAATCCTGCAAATCCTTAACGTTCAATGATGAGCTGGAATCACGTCCTTGGTGGACGCCTATTCCCGAGATCAATTATCTTGTAGGTTGGTATCTTTCCACCCTTTTTTGCATCAAAATACTACAATTTCACAAGGACAGACATTGACTGTGTTTATTTTTCTTTCAGGGCCATTTCATGAGCAGGCAATTCGTCGCCAACGAGAAAGCTGGGTATGGTATTTTATTGGGTTTAATGTTGTTGTAGACCAAAAGGTTGAAATTGGTCTGTTTCATGCAATAGATTTAGTGAAGGAATACTTTTTTGTTCTGTATTTTTTTCCCTCTTTAGTTTTTGAAGTTATCATAATGTTCTCCTTTATCTATAGTGGATCCACCAAGAATTAATTGAGGCCAGGGAAGTTAATGCGCGGATAGACATCGAAAGGAGAACCGTTATTCCACGACTAATCTATCTTTCGCTTAAGTGTGCGTCAGCATTCATGCAGAGAAGTTTACAAGCCAGGAGTAGTACCTTAGTGTCTGATTCTATCAGGTCGGAACTTGTGAATCTGCTTATCCGCTATGCAAATAGTCTTTGTATTACTTTCAGTCAGGCGGTTGATATAATTGATAAAATTTCAATTGGCCAAACACCTGTTGAGGTATGACTTTTTTCTTATAAGAGTTGATACTCTCTCTCTCTCTTATATATATATATATATATATATATATTTGTTGAACAGTGGTTCTATTGTTTTCTCTTTTGCCATCTGAATCTCAGATGGAGATTGATGATTTTTATATGAATCATGGTTTCAGGGCATACCGGAGCTAGAAGCTTTTGATTTGATGAACTTCGCTGTGTTTCTGAATGCGTGGAAACTGGGTGTTATGCATCAGCTAGATTCTTGGAAGAAATTGGACTTACTGATTGAGAAATACACTCAAGCCAAGGTCAGATGCATGATGCAGCCCGTAATAAGTTCCCCTGGGTTTGGTCTAAATGTTTTCATTCGGATAGTGTCGGAACCTGTGGCATGGCAGATACTTATAATCCAGTCATGCGTAAAATCACTTCCTTCGTCTACTGGGGGAAAAAAAGAGAGGAAAAGGTGGGACACAGATGAACCTTACATAAGCAGACCATTGGTTCAAGCAATCTCAAGTTCAATTGAATCCATGTATCGTACAATAGAAGGGATCATGAAGTCGGTTAAGGAGCAGAGTAACAGTACAGTGGAAAATAAAGTGGAGAGGCTACTCTCTCCTTTACAGAGACCAGGAAGAAGTGAAGGGCCTGTAATTATCTTTCAAACTTTGGAAGTTGCAGCCTTATTGGAGAGGCGTCGTGGTGGTACTGATAGGATTTCTGAAGCATTACATTCATGGGACGCTGCACAGGTAGCTAAGAAGATTATAAATGCTCAGGAGAGAACTTTGTTGGACTTCCTTGCTATTTGTCAGTCGAAGCTGGATCTCTTGCAGAACTTGAAAGTGAAGATACAGTTATTTACATGAAAACTTGGGATCCTAGAGAGTTTGCTTTGTCAGACTTTTGAGGTAGATTTGATTCATTGTTGTTGTTGCACAANTCAAGATATGGCTATATCTACCTTATGCACCACAAATCAAATTCGTTTGAAAAGTTCAAAGAATATAGAGCTGAGGTGGAAAACCAATTAGGAAAGAAATTGAAAGCCATTCGATCTGATCGAGGCGGTGAGTATCTTTCTAACCTTTTTGACTCATATTTGGTGGAGCATGGGATTATATCCCAATTGACTGCACCAGGAACTCCCCAGCAGAATGGTGTGGCAGAGAGAAGGAATCGAACCTTACTGGAAATGGTTAGATCTATGATGAGTTATATATTGCTACCGATCTCCTTTGGGGGTATGCACTAGAGACGGCAGCACATCTACTGAATTTGGCACCAAACAAGGCAGTTCCTACGACGCCGAGGGAACTGTGGACATGCCGCAAACCTAGTTTGCAGCATTTACACATTTGGGGTTGTCCAGCACATGTGCTGAAAGGAAAGTCAAGCAAGTTGGAATCAAAACTAGAAGTATGCATGTTTGTAGGATACCCTAAAGGAACGAAAGGCTATCTAATCTATAATCCAAAAGAACAAAAGGTGTTTGTTAGCACAAATGCAGTTTTTCTTGAGGAAGATTATATAATGGATTACAAGCCTTCCAGAAAAGTTGTGCTTGAAGAGATAATGGATGCTTCTTCAATGGGAGTGGAACGTGCAATGGATCCACTTCCAGTGGGAGGTTCATCGTATGGTCTGCCCATTATGATGCATCTAGGTGGTCCTGTAGTTATTCCTGGTCAGGAAGAGCAAACCAGTAGGCAAGTGCCAGAGGCACAAAGATTATCCAATAATTCACATACGGTAATATAGTGTGTTGAACACCAAGCACCAATGCAGGATGAGCAAGGTCCAATAGTTCAGGAGGACCACCAGGTCCAGGAAGAACTACTGGAGTAAGTTCAACAGGATCAGCAAAAACCCCTGGTTCAAGCTGAACCGTTGGCTCAACTAGAACAATTTGGACAACCGGATGCACCGGTTGAACCAGTTGCACCACCACCACTTCATCGTACCCGAAGAGATAGGAAATTCCCTGAGAAGTATAAGAATTTTGCTTTATTTCAAGAGGAAGAATCTTACCANAAGCAGAACTGTTTTAATCTAGTGTCTAAGATGTGGACTAGCTAGTGCCTCTTGGGTCAAGGAGACAGACGACCTAGGATAATAATAATAATAATACCCTTTCAGATTTGGAGAATTAAGGTTCAGATCAGATTGCACTTGAGAGGTGTGTGCTTCAAAATAATGAGCTTTCCACTAAAGTTAGTTACAGTATATAGGAGATGAAGGAATGACAAGAAGCAAACAGATACAGAACTGAGTCGCATTCCATGTTAATAATATATGTATATATTATGGACAACTTTATTATACTTAGCCATGCACTACTTGGTACTTTTGTTATATCACCTTGTAGAAAGAATCCAATCATTTTGTTTGATCATTTACAATTTCAAACAGTTGTTCGTCTTTGTTTTTTTTTTTTTACATTGGATGGAGCAGATGTTGGAAAACAATCAAATGTGTATTAGGGATCAATTAATAAGATAAAAAGAAATAAAGTACTCATCAAGTCGATCTCAAAACTAAAACAGGGGAAAGAACATAAGGATGAGGACATTATGTAAGTACTTTTAACTCCCAATGCAAATGCATCAAAAGTAAGCAAGGCTGTTGACATGCCAATGGGGGGAGAAGGCCATTCCATCACTGGTGGGATGACCAGATGAATACCTATGACTTGGTTGCCACTTAGAGCATATAGGAATCATTTCATCCCACAGTTTTAGCTCTAGAGCAGAGGAACCACCAGCTGAATACCAGCGCTGCCCAAACCGTCTCCATGGAGACCATGTAACAATCTGATCATCCAACTGTTTTTGCTCCATATCATAAGAGTAGAACATCTTCATCATCTCCTTGTTGCTGTCGTAACTCATAATGATCATCTTGCTGTTTTTATTAGTAATAGGATTTGTGACAATTCCAAAAGGGAAATAGCATCCTTGGAAACCCAGGAAGCTTAAACTCCTTTCACTGTGTCCAATATTAATACTGCACAATTTCATCCATTTATGCTGCTTATTCTCCAAATCCTTCAAAACCCATAACTTCAACTGGGTACCCGGGACATGATCGATACAACACAACGATCCTCTCATCTCCAGTAGACTATAGCTTAAATGATCTGAATATCTCTGTGGGGGAGGCGGACGTCTGATTGTATAGAAGATTTCTCTACTAAAATCCATGCTAAGAATTTGCCCCTTCGATTCAGCTTCTGTGCCTAAGCTTCCGTTTAGGTTGTGATGAAGCGAGCGACCAATTGTCCAATGTAAAGAGCCACTTGCAAAAACAGGCGGATAATCAGGTAAACTGTGAGGCCTTGGAATGATAACATCTCTCCATGAATCCCCTTCCACACCAACAGTGACAATCTTGCAAAAATACTCGTGTTTGTACGTATTGTAATAACCACAACACACCACCTTATATTTTGCCATGACGGAGTCGTAGGCCAAACCAAATATCAAGTTTCTTTTCTTATCGGAACCAAAGATACAGTTTCTCAGTACTGGCAGGTCGAGGTCTGGGAGGATCGTAGAACGACCAGTAATCGGGTTACAAACATGATAGTTCACCGTCCCACCTGTGATTACATCCACGCTCGATATGAGGAGCAAACCGTTTAAAGAGTACAAGATGTCTATTTTCTTGCCTAAAAATACATCATTCCCTGGACGAAACGAAATTTCCTTCTTTTGCATCTTAACGAGATCAAAGAAGAAGAGACGAGTTGTGCCTCGATAATTATCGGTGGAATGAAAGATAAAACCTGGCGAGTTACAACTACTTCCACTTCGACGAGAATGCAAATCGATAAATAAAGGATCGACGATTAAGGTGGACCATTGCTTGCACACGCGCCTGAATCGAATCCAACTCTCAATTGAGACTCTAGTGAGTATATCAAATATGATATCATGGAGAAGTTGAACACTATGATGTTGATTATTAGCTCCTTCAAAATCATTAATGTCGTAGTCGTACTTCATCATCTTCTCTGTTTTCTCTTTTCTTGGTTGTGTCATAAGCGTTCTCTTCTTGGTTTTGGTCGCCATTAATTGAATTAGTAGTGTAGAATGTAGGTTGTAGTAGTAGTAGAAGAAGAAGAATGAGTAGAAAGAGCAAACTAGACGTTTGGTTAAAAACTCAATCCCGCAACACTGTTTATAGACGTTTGGTTAAAAACTCAATCTCGCAATACTATTTATTTAGATCACATTACAGATAGAATTCGTATTGAAAAAGGAATGCTATAATTGGTAGTTACTATTTTTTATTTGTTTTTAGTAACTCAACTTTAGATCACATTACATATTTCGTATTGAAAAAGGAATGCTATAATTGGTAGTTACTATTTTTTATTTGTTTTTTCGTAGTTACTAATTACTAAAATCATATACTATGCTTTTTTTTTTAATGGTATCAGAGCCAGGTTTCAACTTGTTAATAGGGTCTTTTATTTGATAAAGGCCAATATGATTACTAGGTTGAACAAGAAAATATGTGGGATTTTATAGTCTCTTGAATAAAAATTTTATTTAATTAGATTAAATAAAAAATTAGTACCCCAGAGTTTCTTGTTGAGTTATTGTATTAATTTGATTAATTGGGTTGAAGATTGATTGATGTTTGTATGCACCAAAATTAGTCCCATAAGTTTTCAATTACAATGAATTAAATTGATAGGCACCTTTTTGGGTACTACTAAAAGGTATCAAATTTAATTAAATTTGAGTTATGTTTTTCAAAGTTTCTAATTGGATGAAGCAAGTATGTAATAGTAATTAATTTTATGTTTGGAATTATTATTTAGAAAAGTTTTTCATTAAAATTTTTATTAAAAAATTATATTTAAAGTTTCTAAAACATAATATGCTATTTACTTGTATCAACTATTAGAATGGAATAATAGAATTTAGGGTTGTGTAAGGGATGGCTAGGGTTAGAGTTGTAACAGGGACGATTAGGGTTAGGGTTAATAGTTATTAGGTTTGGGCTAGGTTTAGGTTTTAAAAGGTTAATGGGTTGATTAAGTTTTAATAGCTTATTGGGCTCTAGAAACAGGCCCATATTTTAAAACCTAAACCAACTCACTAAGTTTTAAAACCTAATGGGCTTATGGAGATAGGCCCGGTATGATAGCCCAACCCGGTAGGGTTAAAGGGAGACGGGTTGGTCAGCCTAGCTGACTTGACCCGTCAGCCCTAGCCCAGCCCGCGGGCCAGCACGCCGACCCGCGTACCGACCCTACCTGACCCGACCCGTGACCCGATCCGTTAACCCATAACCCCATGACCCAGACCCGAATCGGGACGAGTTAGATCGTCTGACTCAGCTGACTCGTCTGACTCGAGTCAGTGGTCTGACTCGGTTCAGACCAGACCGGTTCGGTCTGACCTGAACCGACCAGACCGGTCAGGGACTGACCTAAATACTTTCTTTTCTTAAAACTTTTTGAAAATTCAGATTTAGTCTCTGATATATAGTTTCTTATGACAGAAGGGTCGGAATGTAATTTTAAGATTTTGGGAGGGTTTTAAGCTTGGAAATGTGATTTTTCTTGTCTTAATTTTTGTGCATACATCATTAGTTCATTCTTTAGTATGCTAATTGATCAATTGGTATACAAGTCTTATAGTATTCTTATGCATATGATGTATGAGAGTTAAATACACTTATTTAAAAGAAACCCCTTGTCTTAAAATATTAAGTGGGAGAGGGATTTAATCAAATCCCATAGCCTTCCATCATCGATCCATGTGATAATAATGGATCAGTGACTCCCCAAAGAGCATGGGTCTATTAGTATCTGTTTGGATTACTTAGAGCTAAGGGTTAGATTAGAACCATCGGTTTGAACCTCCCCAAGGAGGGCATTCTGATTTCTAGCATTCTAATACCGAGATGATGGGTCACACTTAACTGAAAGTGAGCGTCATGATTCCCCAAGGAACAAGTGACACTCATGAGTAAGAGGCTAAAGATAATCGGATGTCGAATTAACTTGAACATGAGATGTGTGGAAAGTAATTCGATTGAAATGATCACCTATTTGGGTGCACTTCTTCATATCCCCAAGGATAGTCGAATGTGTCTGCCGATTAGGATCCGATATTTATGGTAACTAAGGGGTGTTACAATAAATAAAAGTTCTTATTAAAAATCAATTATGATATCTCATTGTTATTATGTTTATTTGCATGCTTAGATGTCTACATTCAACCCATTACATATTATCTTGAAAGAGAATCAGTTGAGCGGACCAAACTATGTTAACTGGAAAAGAAATTTAGATATTGTGTTGACTACCCAAGAATACAAATTTATCAAGAAGGGTATAGTCCCTCACTCCATGGTCCTAATGACCCTCAGGATGTGCATGATTATCATCATAAGTGGGTGTTCAGAAAGCTCATTAATACTAAGATGTTCGAAGGAACTCCAATACGTAATCATATTTTCATTATGATGGGATTGTTCAATGTATTGGATACCTTAGGATCCAATGTGGACGATGAGTTCAAAGAGGATGTGATCCTTGCTTCTCTCCCGCCATCGTTTTCCCAGTTCATAATGACTTTCAATATGAACAAGATGAAAATGACTCTTCCCAAGTTGATGAATCAGCTTACGGTGGCAGAAGGGATAATCAAGGGACACAAATCTGGTAGTATTAATATGGCTGAAGGTTCTTCTGGATCTAAACCGAAAGGTCGAAATTCCAAGAAGAAAGGAAAGAAAACATCTGGAACGCAGAAGAACCTGAGTGTCAATAAGGATAAGGGAGTTACAAATCCAAAGGGAAAGTGTTTCTACTGCGGCAAAACTGGACACTGGAAACGAAACTGCCAGGACTACCTTAGAAAGAAGAAATCTACAGGTATGCTTGAATCTTTAGTTGTCGAGGCAAATGTTGCCAATAATACCCCAAACACATGGTGTGTTGATTCCGGAGCCACTAATCATATCTGCAATTCGTTGCAGGGGTTCCAGATGGTAAGACAGCTAAATGATGGAGAGATTTACCTGAGCCTAGGATCGAAGGCAAGAGTTGCTGCCGTGGCCATAGGAGTTGTTCGTCTTCTTTCTAATAGTAGTAGTAGTAGGAATGAGAGTTTAGTTTTAAACAATTGTCTTCATGTGCCAGATATTAGGCGAAACTTAATTTCAGTTTCTTGTCTTATCAAAGATGGTTATAATGTTGAGTTTACCTCATTTAATATTTTTATTAAAAGAAATAGTTTTACTATTATATCTTGCATATCAATGGATCGTTTATATCTAATCTCGTCTCCTAGTAATGTTGCTTTATATACTTCATGTACCTCAAGTAAGAAGAAAGAGCATTCAATAAACTCAATATATTTATGGTATTTAAGGCTTGGACATATTAACCAAAACAGGATTCGAAGATTGGTTCAAGATGGGCCCTTGGGCACATTCGATATTGAACCANGGATCTTTGAGGGGGGTAAGTTCAAATCTCCATTAATTTTGGGGGAGATAAATTAAATTAACCCAATAATATAATAAAAGTGTCAAAACTAAAACATAACGGTAGAATTGTCTCAGTATACCCACCAATCACATGGTGAGTCTTCTTCACACATGACGTGCGTAAAGTCTATGCTAAGGGCCAATGACCTTATGTCCCCAACAGTTGTGGGTTGAGACCATAGTTAGCAATTCGGAATCTGACAACAAGTCATCGTAGTTGATATTTGTGTATAATTCGTTTTTCAGAATGAAAAATTCAGTCAAATAGTCGGTCAATGAAATGTAGTACGTTAATAAGACGTTGACATGTAAATTCGTGTTTAATTCATTTTCGTTCAGAGAAAATTCAGACAAAAATTCTCCTTAAAGATCACTACTTGCGAGTGTTCTAGAGAGGAAACCTCTTAAGGATGAATGAGTTATTTGAGTTGGTTTGATATAGAGGGACACATGATGGGAACACTGATCGATATTTTGCTTCAGCAAAATGGATCTACAAAAAAATATTCCAAGTAGAACTTCATGCAATTGAAGAGGTGTTTATGATTGAGGAAGAAGGAGGCCAGAGATCATCGTTAACACAATTTAGCCATTGGATGAATCTGGAGTTGTTTAATTGAATAACTTCAGCATACTGGATCATCCTTTGAACAAATTTATGCCTTGGGAACCGAGAGCAATTACCCCCAAAAATTTTATTTTTGTTTAAAATAGTCTTGCTTTTGAAAAAGATTAAAATAAAAAAGTATAAATGTTATGATTTCTGGGGCACACCGAAAATATATCGAGAGAAGTGGAAAGAGGATATTACTTATTCACTCTTTTATAACATACATACTCATCGTACAATATATATCTCTCTGTAAACTCAACATATAAACTTATTCTCTCCGTAAGCTTACAAGTTCGTACAAGACTTGGTTTGTAACAAGAGGAACTAACCTCTATATATATATGAGGAGAATAGGGATAAGAATGCATGTGAGGGCTTAAGGTGTTGTTACACCTACACCATGGGTGTCAAGCCCACATGAAAAATGCATGGTGGGCAGCCACCAAAGCACCTGCGTGCTATAACACTCCCCCTTGGATGTCCACCATTTTAAGATAATTGCCTCATTAAAAATCTTGCCAAGAAAACCCAGAGGGACAAAACCTGAGCTAAGAAAAAGAGTACAAAGACCTAGAAGAGTGTTGGACTCGCATAAGCTGCCTTATTAAAAACTCTGACAAGGAAATCCCAGAAGGACAAAACCTTGACAAAGGAAAAAGAGTACATCGCGATAAGGTCCAGTCAGACAAAAACAGGCACTGATATACTCCCCCTGATTGAGCAGGCACTCAAGTCAGTCCGCGTGATGATACATCCGTCTCATGCCAATAACATAAACCAGCTTTCTGAACATTGTCGTAGGCAGAGACTTGGTGAATAGATCGGCAAAATTCTCACAGGATTGTATCTGCTGGATATGAATCTCACAGTTCTTCTGGAGATGGTGAGAGTAAAATAACTTCGGCGAAATATACTTGGTTCTATCACCTTTGATGTAGCCTCCTCTGACTTGTGATATGCAAGCGGCATTGTCTTTAAAAATGACTGTTAGAACATCAGTGACAGAGGGTAGAGCACAAGAGCTTCTAATATGTCTAATCAGTAATCGTAGCCACACACATTCCCGGCTGGATTCATGCAATGCAATAATCTTTGAATGATTCGAAGAAGTAGCTGGAAGACTTTGCTTGTTGGATCGCCAAGAGAATGCAGTACCACCACTTGTAAAAACATAACCAGATTAGGAGATAGCTTTGTGGGGATCGGAGAGATATCTGGTATCAGAGTATCCCATTATCTGAGAGCCATTTGATGGGTTTCTCGGATAGAATAATCCCATATTTGTAGTTCCACGGAGATATCAGAGAATCTGCTTGACACCTGTCCAATGTCTCCTTGTCGGGGCAGAACTGAATCTGGCTAATAGATTCACCACAAATGCAATATCTGGTTTTGTACATTGGGCCAAGTACATCAATGCGCCGATTGCACTTAAATATGGTACCTCAGGACCAAGTAGTGCTTCATTTTCTTCCTTTGGTCAGAAAGGGTCTTTCTCAATATCAAGAGATCTCACAACCATAGGAGTACTCAATGGATGTGCTTTGTCCATGTTAAAATGCTTCAAGATCTTCTCAGTATACGCCGTTTGATAGACTAAAACTCTACTTGAGTTATGCTCGATCTGCAAGCCGAGATAAAATTTTGTTTTCCCAAGATCTTTAATCTCGAATTCCTTCTTCAGGTATTCAGCAGCATTACGGAGCTCTTCAGAAGTCCCAATTAAGTTGATATCATCGACATACACAGCGATGATAGCAAATCCAGATTCTAATTTCTTTATAAAAATGCAAGGGCAAATGGGATCGTTTACATATCCTTCCTTTATCAAGTATTCACTAAGGTGATTATACCACATCCACCCGGATTGCTTTAATCCATATAGAGCTCTTCTAAGCTCAAGTGAATACAAATGGTGTGGTCTTCCCTAAGGTAAAAATAACCCTTCCGGGACTCACATATAAATATCTGTATTTAACTTCCCGTACAGATACGCAGTGACCACATCCATCAGATGCATGTCGAGTCTTTCTGAGACTACCAGACTGATCAGATATCTGAAAGTAATTGCATCCATAATAGGAGAATATGTCTCTTCATAATCAATCCCAGGTCTCTGTGAAAAATCTTGTGCCACGAGTCGTGCCTTATGGCAAACGACCTCGTTTTTTTCATTGTGTTTTCTTGCAAAGACCCATTTATTTCCCACCGGGTTCACATCCGTGGGTGTTGGTACAACTGGTCCAAACACCTCACGCTTTGCAAGGGAAGCCAACTCTGCTTGGATAGCTTCTCTCCATTTTGGCCAATCAGTTCTATGTTGACATTCCTATATAGAGCGTGGCTCAATATCATCGTTCTCTGTGACGATGTCAGTAGCTACTGAGAAGGAAAAATATCGTCGACAATTATTTTATTGCAATTCCACATTTCTCCGGTACATGCATAATTTATAGAGATTTTCTCATTTCCCTCTCCTGGGGATTGTACCGGTCCCTCTCCTGGGGATTTGCCTTCTTCAAGAGGCATATCATCAGAGAATGTGGATCGTTCAATGATACCCTCTCCGAGAGTATTTACATTTATTGATTGGCATTTCCTCTTCCTAAGAACAGAATCTTTCGAACCAAGGGGTCGCCCACGCTTTTGGCGTGCATTAGACGACTCATTTGCTGCAAGTTGTCCTACTGGGGTCACATGCCCTCTCGAGACATCAGCTCTTACAGCATGTCTCTCTGGGACATCAAGTTTAGCTGGAGCATTTGCAGCAGGTATATATGACCTGGTTACTGCGTCATTAAATGCATCAGGCATTTCATTGGCAATTTTCTGAAGATGAATAAACTTTCGTACCTCAATGTCACAGGCATTGGTACGTGGATCAAGATGAGACATATATGGTGTAATCTAAGAAATCGCACGTCGTTCTTCTGACGACGAATCACGCCGTTCTACTGACGACAGATTGTCTCCCCTAATGACGGGAAGACTGTCTCATCAAAATGCAGTCCATAAAACGGGTAGTAAAAAAATCACCTGTCATTGGCTCAAGATAACGAATAATAGAAGGTGAATCAAAGCCAACATATATTCCTAGCCGACGCTGAGGACCAAACTTGGTACGTCGCGTAGGGGCAATAGGAACTTGCACAGCACAACCAAATACACGCAAGTGTGAAATGTTTGGTTGGTGACCCATAACAAGCTGCANCGAATGAGTTATTTGAGTTGGTTTGATAGAGAGGGACACATGATGGGAACAGTGATCGATATTTTGTTTCAGCAAAATGGATCTACAAAAAAATCTTCCAAGTAGAACTTCATACAATTGAAGAGGTGTTTACAATTGAGGAAGAGGGAGGCCAGAGATCATCGTTAACACAATTTAGCCATTGGATGAATCTGGAGTTGTTTAATTGAATAGCTTCAGCATACTGGATCATCCTTTGAACAAATTTATGCCTTGGGAACCGAGAGCAATTACCCCCAAAAATTTTATTTTTGTTTAAAATAGTCTTGCTTTTGAAAAAGATTAAAATAAAAAAGTATAAATGTTATGATTTCTGGGGCACACCGAAAATATATCGAGAGAAGTGGAAAGAGGATATTACTTATTCACTCTTTTATAACATACATACTCATCGTACAATATATATCTCTCTGTAAACTCAACATATAAACTTATTCTCTCCGTAAGCTTACAAGTTCGTACAAGACTTGGTTTGTAACAAGAGGAACTAACCTCTATATATATATGAGGAGAATAGGGATAAGAATGCATGTGAGGGCTTAAGGTGTTGTTACACCTACACCATGGGTGTCAAGCCCACATGAAAAATGCATGGTGGGCAGCCACCAAAGCACCTGCGTGCTATAACACTCCCCCTTGGATGTCCACCATTTTAAGATAATTGCCTCATTAAAAATCTTGCCAAGAAAACCCAGAGGGACAAAACCTGAGCTAAGAAAAAGAGTACAAAGACCTAGAAGAGTGTTGGACTCGCATAAGCTGCCTTATTAAAAACTCTGACAAGGAAATCCCAGAAGGACAAAACCTTGACAAAGGAAAAAGAGTACATCGCGATAAGGTCCAGTCAGACAAAAACAGGCACTGATATACTCCCCCTGATTGAGCAGGCACTCAAGTCAGTCCGCGTGATGATACATCCGTCTCATGCCAATAACATAAACCAGCTTTCTGAACATTGTCGTAGGCAGAGACTTGGTGAATAGATCGGCAAAATTCTCACAGGATTGTATCTGCTGGATATGAATCTCACAGTTCTTCTGGAGATGGTGAGAGTAAAATAACTTCGGCGAAATATACTTGGTTCTATCACCTTTGATGTAGCCTCCTCTGACTTGTGATATGCAAGCGGCATTGTCTTTAAAAATGACTGTTAGAACATCAGTGACAGAGGGTAGAGCACAAGAGCTTCTAATATGTCTAATCAGTAATCGTAGCCACACACATTCCCGGCTGGATTCATGCAATGCAATAATCTTTGAATGATTCGAAGAAGTAGCTGGAAGACTTTGCTTGTTGGATCGCCAAGAGAATGCAGTACCACCACTTGTAAAAACATAACCAGATTAGGAGATAGCTTTGTGGGGATCGGAGAGATATCTGGTATCAGAGTATCCCATTATCTGAGAGCCATTTGATGGGTTTCTCGGATAGAATAATCCCATATTTGTAGTTCCACGGAGATATCAGAGAATCTGCTTGACACCTGTCCAATGTCTCCTTGTCGGGGCAGAACTGAATCTGGCTAATAGATTCACCACAAATGCAATATCTGGTTTTGTACATTGGGCCAAGTACATCAATGCGCCGATTGCACTTAAATATGGTACCTCAGGACCAAGTAGTGCTTCATTTTCTTCCTTTGGTCAGAAAGGGTCTTTCTCAATATCAAGAGATCTCACAACCATAGGAGTACTCAATGGATGTGCTTTGTCCATGTTAAAATGCTTCAAGATCTTCTCAGTATACGCCGTTTGATAGACTAAAACTCTACTTGAGTTATGCTCGATCTGCAAGCCGAGATAAAATTTTGTTTTCCCAAGATCTTTAATCTCGAATTCCTTCTTCAGGTATTCAGCAGCATTACGGAGCTCTTCAGAAGTCCCAATTAAGTTGATATCATCGACATACACAGCGATGATAGCAAATCCAGATTCTAATTTCTTTATAAAAATGCAAGGGCAAATGGGATCGTTTACATATCCTTCCTTTATCAAGTATTCACTAAGGTGATTATACCACATCCACCCGGATTGCTTTAATCCATATAGAGCTCTTCTAAGCTCAAGTGAATACAAATGGTGTGGTCTTCCCTAAGGTAAAAATAACCCTTCCGGGACTCACATATAAATATCTGTATTTAACTTCCCGTACAGATACGCAGTGACCACATCCATCAGATGCATGTCGAGTCTTTCTGAGACTACCAGACTGATCAGATATCTGAAAGTAATTGCATCCATAATAGGAGAATATGTCTCTTCATAATCAATCCCAGGTCTCTGTGAAAAATCTTGTGCCACGAGTCGTGCCTTATGGCAAACGACCTCGTTTTTTTCATTGTGTTTTCTTGCAAAGACCCATTTATTTCCCACCGGGTTCACATCCGTGGGTGTTGGTACAACTGGTCCAAACACCTCACGCTTTGCAAGGGAAGCCAACTCTGCTTGGATAGCTTCTCTCCATTTTGGCCAATCAGTTCTATGTTGACATTCCTATATAGAGCGTGGCTCAATATCATCGTTCTCTGTGACGATGTCAGTAGCTACTGAGAAGGAAAAATATCGTCGACAATTATTTTATTGCAATTCCACATTTCTCCGGTACATGCATAATTTATAGAGATTTTCTCATTTCCCTCTCCTGGGGATTGTACCGGTCCCTCTCCTGGGGATTTGCCTTCTTCAAGAGGCATATCATCAGAGAATGTGGATCGTTCAATGATACCCTCTCCGAGAGTATTTACATTTATTGATTGGCATTTCCTCTTCCTAAGAACAGAATCTTTCGAACCAAGGGGTCGCCCACGCTTTTGGCGTGCATTAGACGACTCATTTGCTGCAAGTTGTCCTACTGGGGTCACATGCCCTCTCGAGACATCAGCTCTTACAGCATGTCTCTCTGGGACATCAAGTTTAGCTGGAGCATTTGCAGCAGGTATATATGACCTGGTTACTGCGTCATTAAATGCATCAGGCATTTCATTGGCAATTTTCTGAAGATGAATAAACTTTCGTACCTCAATGTCACAGGCATTGGTACGTGGATCAAGATGAGACATATATGGTGTAATCTAAGAAATCGCACGTCGTTCTTCTGACGACGAATCACGCCGTTCTACTGACGACAGATTGTCTCCCCTAATGACGGGAAGACTGTCTCATCAAAATGCAGTCCATAAAACGGGTAGTAAAAAAATCACCTGTCATTGGCTCAAGATAACGAATAATAGAAGGTGAATCAAAGCCAACATATATTCCTAGCCGACGCTGAGGACCAAACTTGGTACGTCGCGTAGGGGCAATAGGAACTTGCACAGCACAACCAAATACACGCAAGTGTGAAATGTTTGGTTGGTGACCCATAACAAGCTGCATAGGAGAATACAAATGATATGCAGTCGGACGAATCCGAACCAATGCAGCTGCATGTAAAATGGCATGTCCCCAGGCTGCAACTGGTAGCTTAGTTCTCATAAGCATAGGCCGAGCAATGAGCTGAAGACGCTTCACAAATGATTCTGCTAGACCATTTTGTGTATGAACGTGAGCAACAGGATGCTCTACGTCGATGCCAACTGCTTGGCAATAAGCGTCAAAAGCTCGAGATGTAAACTCGGCAGCTCCATCAAGACGGATAGACTTGATGGGGAATTCAGGGAAATGTGCACGTAATCGTATAATCTGAGCGAGCAAACGTGCAAAGGCAACATTGCGAGTGGATAATAGGCAAACATGCGACCACCTCGCAGAAGCATCCACCAAGACCATAAAATATCGGAATGGTCCACATTGGGGATGGATAGGCCCACAAATATCTCCCTGAATTCGTTGCAGAAAAGCTGGGGATTCAACAACGACCTTGGTTAAAGATGGTTTAAGCACCAATTTACCCAGGGAACACGCTTCACAAGCATAATCTTTGGACATCAGAATCTTCCTGTTCTGTAATGAATGTCCCTGCGTGTTTTGAATTATTCTACTCATCATGGTAGAACCTGGGTGACCAAGTCGGTCATGCCAAAGCATAAACGCTTTCGAGTCATTGAACTTCTGGTTCAAGACGGCATAAGATTCAACCTTTCTTATCATCATATGTTACAAACTAGAGGAGAGAGCTGGGAGCTTCTCTAATATACGCTTCTGGTGTGAGACAGTGGAGGTAATACACAAATATTCCATATTATGCTCATTCACTATCTCAAGGTGGTATCCATTACGAAATATCTTTAAAGATTAACAGATCTCTCCTGGATCTGGAGGAATACAAAGCATCGTCAATATCAAGTATTGTACCAATTCTACTAGAGCCCTCAATCAGACTGGTCGTACCAGTGATAGTAGTCACGCAAGCCTTGAACATACTCAAGCTCGTGAAAAATTTACTATTACGGAGGATTGTATGGGTCGTAGCACTGTCTGCTAGACAAACATTCTCGCCATATTGGCTTTGTTTGGATATGTCTCTGCTTGGACTAATATCTCGGGATATGCCTCTGCTTGGGTCCATATCCTTTAAAAATAAAGCAAGTATAAGCATATACACAAAACGCATATATTATATATAAACAAAAGTAGTACAGAAAAGTAGTACAAGAAAAGTAGTACAATTGGTATGAACAAACTCATTCCCCAATTGTATAGCAAAACTCTAATTGGTGTGAACATGCTCACCCCCCAATTAGTTTGCTTACATCGTTTCCTTCTAGATCGAGAAACATATCAGACAACTCCAGGTGGGTATCATCAGTGGGAATACCATTACAAATATAATTTGTCTCGGCACCAGTTTTGGCTTTCTTACATGAAGCCTGATACAAATCGACTAGGTGCCCGGACGTATAACAATTACGCCCCAGGTGTCCTTTCATGCCACAACGATAGCAGGTTACATCTCTAGGGGGTCTATTCCAACCTCTCCCTTTTTCTTGCTTCGTTTTGCCACTATCCCTCTCTTGGGGATCAACGTTATTCCTCTTTTGGAGATTTTGTGTAGTATGTTTTGGATTATTCCACATCCCAGAATTATTCCGACGGTAGCGTCTACCGCGCCTACCTTTATAACTAGGTCGTCCACATCTTTGTCTTGAGGCAGTCGCTACATAAGCTTCAAGTACAGACGTAGAACCCGTGGGACGAGCCTCATGGTTCAATAACAACAATTCGTTATTTTTCTCGGCAACTAGAAGGTAGGAGATTAATTCAGAATATTTTTAAAACCTATGCTCTCTATATTGCTGTTGTAACAGCACATTATAGGCGTGGAAAGTGCTGAAGGTTTTCTGCAGCAGCTGCTCATCAGTAACAGTATCACCACACAGTCTCAGCTGCGAGGTTATTCTGACTAAAGCTGAATTATATTCTGTTACTGATTTGAATTCCTGCAACCGTAGCTTCCTCCAATCATTCAAAGCACCAGGATGTATAACCATCAACAAGTGGCCAAATCTATCCTTTAAACAGTTCTAGAGGACTAAGGAATCTTTCAACGTCAAATATTCAGATTTAAGTCCCTTATGGATGTGGTACCGAATGAAAATAGTGGCAGCAGCATCACGACTCTCTGTGGTCAGCTGATTTCCTCCTCGGATAGTATCTCCGAGTTACTTAGACACGAGATGGAGTTCTATATCCAGGACCCGGGAAAGATAGTTATTTCCAGTGATATCTAAAGCAACAAACTCAAGCTTCGTTAGATTCGACATTGAAAATAAGACTACACAAGTATACCTTTTCTAATTTTGTGAGATGCCTAGAATCTTCGGGTTGATCACGAAATGTCGAGGTCTCGATCTGAAGAGTGGTAGAGAGTCGTGCTGATAACGTGTTATGATTTCTGGGGCACACCGAAAATATATCGAGAGAAGTGAGAAGAGGATATTACTTATTCACTCTTTTATAACATACATACTCATCGTACAATATATATCTCTCTGTAAACTCAACATATAAACTTATTCTCTCCATAAGCTTACAAGTTCGTACAAGACTTGGTTTGTAACAAGAGGAACTAACCTCTATATATACATGAGGAGAATAGGGATAAGAATGCATGTGAGGGCTTAAGGTGTTGTGACACCTGCACCATGGGTGTCAAGCCCACATGAAAAATGCATGGTAGGCAGCCACCAAAGCACCTGCGTGCTATAACAATAAACAGTTTAAAAAATGTAAATTTTTTTCTCATTTTTCGCAATTGAAAAAGAGCTATCAAAAAGTTGCGTCAAACTTTTGACCCGTATTTTGACATCTGAAACACAATTCGCGTTTAAGTCTTTTGCGGGACCGAATCCCAAATTTTAAACTTTTTAGTTACCAATTCGTCCGATTAAGTCATTTCTCCCTTAAAAGGAATAATTCGTGAAGAGTACACGTATTATTCGTAAATATGCTAACTATGGTTGGGACTACGTAAACTTCTGAGTGGATACTCCATGGGAAGCCCAGCGAAAAAATTAACAACATATTTAATGCACGTGAATTGACCTATATTAGACCTACATTTAGGTTCTACCCCACCCAAAATTAATTTTGTAAATAAAACCCAAAATTAAGTAAAAAGACAAAGTTATCTTCCTTAAAAGAAAAAAATTAAAAAGATAAAGAAGAGGGAGAAAGGAAAGAATTAGAGAAGAGTTGTATAATAAAATCCACAATAAAATTATTTATGATGAGAAATCATCAAAAGGGGGTTACTGAATTAAAAAATTGATTAAACATTGAATATAAGTTGCATAATAACAGTTACATAACTGTTGCATAATAGTTGCGTAACAGTTGCATAACAATTGCATTAGTTGCAGTAACAAGTGCATAGAAGTTGCATACTAGTTGCATAACGGTTGCATAACAGTTGCATAACTGTTATATAATAGTTGCATAATAGTTGCATATTAGTTGCATAACAGTTGCGCATACTAATTGCATAGCCGTTGCATAAGTTGTGTAATAGTTGCATAACACGAGATTGCATACAGTTGCATACTAGGTTTCTATATATATATATATATTTACACAAAATGAAGAACAAATTAAATGGCAAGAAGAAGAAGATGATGATGCATATGGTTGACAACACTGAATTTTGACAACACTTTAGATGGTGATATTGCCCAAAAGCTAGTCCACCCTATCTCGAGAGATGAAATTACTCACGTCCTTTCTACTATTGGTGCTGATAAGGCTCCAGGCCCCGATGGGTTCTCTGCCCATTTCTTCAAAACCTGCTGGCATATTATAGGAGACGACTTTGTCAAAGCTATTCAGAATTTCTTTAACAAATCCAGGTTTATTGAAGAGGTAAACTCAACATTTGTTACTCTTGTTCCTAAGGTTTCTAATCCCTCTATTATGGCAGATTTCAGGCCTATATCTTGTTGCAATGTCATCTATAAATGCATTTCAAAGATCCTCACCATTCGTATGAAGGAAGCTATAAAGACTCTTGTGAGCCCTTGCCAATCTGCTTTTATATCTGGGAGATCTATCCAGGATAATGTGATGCTTGCCCATGAACTTCTTCACAATTATCACAGGAATGACAGTCAGCCAAGATGCGCCATAAAAATAGATCTGCGGAAAGCCTATGATACTATCAGTTGGAAAGCCTTGATAGATGCCTTGCATAAGTTCAAATTCCCTGCCAAGTTTATTAAATGGATTCAGCTATGCTTCTCTACTGCCAAATTCTCTATATTGGTTAATGGGTACCCCGAAGGCTACTTTGATGGGAAGAGGGGAATCCGTCAGGGCTGCCCAATGTCCCCCTATCTTTTTGTGCTTCTCATGGAAGTTCTGAACGCCATTCTCAAGCAGCAGGTAAGGGAGGGTAAATTTCATCTTCACCCTAAGTGTAAGGATCCAGCCATCACCCACTTGTGTTTTGCTGATGATCTTATGGTATTCATGAGGGGAGACCTCAATTCTGCTACTGCTTTATCCAACGCCCTCTCTACTTTTGCTAGATGCACTAGACTGACTGTGAATAGAAATAAGAGTTTGATTTTTGGTGCTCGAATAGATGATCAGATCTTTGTTCAAATTCGTGACTTACTTGGATTTGAAACTGGCTCTCTCCCAGTAAAGTACATGGGCCTCCCTTTATTATCCACTAAACTCCCATATACTGATTGTATCCCTCTGATCAATTAGGTAACCTCTAGGATTAAATCTTGGAAAGCTAGATTTCTTTCTTATGCAGGTCGTCTCCTCCTCATCAAGGTTGTGTTAAACATCATGCTTGTCCACTGGATTTCAGTGTTTGTCCTCCCTAAGCGCGCTATCCATGAACTAAACTCTATTTTCAGAAGATTTTTGTGGAGTGGTGTTGATTTAGCTTACAAGCATTGCCCTATTGACTGGAAGTCTATCTGCTACCCTAATAATAAAGGAGGGTTGGCAGTGAGAGACATTTTTACTATGAACATTGCTGCCAATCTCAGACATTTATGGGATCTCAAGATTAAAAAACCCACTCTATGGGTTGAATGGGTGCACAAGAACCTTATCAAGAACAAGGACTTTTGGAGTATGAAAACACCATCAAACTCCTCTTGGTGTTGGCGACGTATCCTTGATCATCGAGAATATGCAAGTAAGTTTATTTTTAACATTGTTGGAAAAGGAAATACAATCCGATTTTGGAAAGACAATTGACACCCCTTAGGCATTCGAGTTGAAAGGTTTCCCCTCTCTCTTAGATATGATTCGACCCTACATATAAATGCTTTAGTCAGTAGCTGCATCAATGATGATAAATGGCTTATCCCCTCCCACATTCAGCCTACTTTAACAACCCTTATTCAAGACATCATGAACACTCCTATAAACCCGCAGGAAGATGATGAGGTCACTTGGACTGCAGGGAATTCTGGACTCTACACTCTCAAAGATACCTATATAGCTCTTAGACCTCGCACTTAAGTTGTGCATTGGAGTAACTTGTCTGGTTCAAACATTGCATCCCTAGACATTGTTTCATCACTTGGGTTGCTCTTCATCGCAGGCTCAAAACCAAAGATAAGCTCAATTCTTGGGGTATTGATATTGATATAACTTGTACCTTATGCCGTATAAGTGTTGAAGATGATAGGCATCTCTTCTTCAGCTGTGCTTATTCTCAATTTATTTGGAGGAATCTACTTGTTCATCTTGGGTACTCTAGAGGTATGCTTCTTGACTGGGACTGTGAGATCAGCTGGTGTGCTGCTCACTTCAATGGTGATTCTTTTGAGACTTGCTTGAAGAAATTTGCTTTCAACGCCTTCTTTTGCCATATTTGGGCAGAAAGAAATAGAAGAGTGTTTAATAGTAAATCATTGGCATCAGAATGGGTCCTTCGTATGATAATTACTGATGTTAGAATGAAGCTCTCTGCTCAAGTGATAAAGACTCCAGACTCCGATCGTAGCAGACAACTCTTCCATAAATGGGGAATTCAGGCTACTTTCACTTTTGAATGTCCGATATTTTGTACTTGGAAAATGCCGCCTGAAGGAACAGTTATGATTAACACGGATGGGTCCCTTTCTGACACCTCTGCTGGTTTATGGAGCTATTATCAGAAACTCAAATGGTGATGCTATTACTGCTGCTGCTGGAAGCACTACTCCTATCTCCATCACAGTTCATGAACTGCAAGGCATTGAAGCGGGCCTCACGCTTGCTCTAAGACATAATCTGAACTATGTGTGTGTGGGTACTGATTGTAAAGTGGTGGTATCCATCTTTGAGAGGAACAACAACAATGTTCCTTGGCGTGCTATTAGTATTTGGCATAAAATCAAGCATCTGTCTCAACGTTTTGCAAGCTTGCAAGTGTTCCATATTTATAGGGAAACTAATAGGGCAGCTGATTTCCTGGCTAAGCTTCAACCCTAAGCTGAATGTATTGAATTTGTTCCTAGTTCTTTCGCCCAAGACCTCAAAAACATTGTCTTTGAGGATAAAAGGGGAAAAGTGTATGTTCGTGTGTAATCTTTGTTTTTGGTTGGGGTCTCCTTAACCCCTACGTACCTTTTCAAAAAAAAAACAAGATAAGGCTTCACCCCGCGAATCATACACCACTAATAGCTTTTGCAACTCGAAATGCTTCGAAACCCCCATGAAATCGTCGAAAAACAAACCTTAGTCCTACTTTTTTCGTTTGCAACCTCCTTTCTCTGTCTAAACGAATTGAAAGAAACCCTAATTTCTCTTTCGCTGAAATCAGCTCCAAAACACTCCAAGAACTAACCCCTTCTCATTCTTGCCTTTAGGATGCGTGTAGAAGCTAGGGAGAAGTTCACTTGATTGGATGTGAAACGTCCTTTTCAAACACAGATCGTTAGATCATTTTTCAAAACCCTATCCATTGGATCAAAATGAGGATATATTGGGTATTTTATAACACTAAAACTTATGGCCCTCACGTGAAGTTATTAAATGTCATAAAGTAACTGTGTGATTCATACACACAAACGGATAATGCTAGAAGTACTCCCAGGATGATGTGGAAAGATCTGCCTCAAGCTTGAAAAAGTAAAAAGTAACTTTACACAAGCACATCTTGGCACCTCTTCCTTAGAGTCATCCTAAGAGTACTTCAAGCACAAAATAACCGTGACTTCACGCTTTCTCTAAAAAGAACTAAACTCAACTTTTTCAAAAAATCGTAGGATGAAAGCCCTGAGAAAAAAAGCTAAAGACTTGAGGTAAAACTTTTACATAAACATGCTAGGTTGGTTGGCAAAGTCAATTATGCACTTGCTGTTATGGTACAATATTTTTAGTTTTCAATTTAGGAAATGGACATTTAGTTAAATTTTTAAAAGGACAGACGTTGAAGACCCTTATTTGGTCATACAAGACGAAGGTTAGTTTAGGTGTATATTTTCTCTTTTGTGCACACACACTCTCTCTCTCTCTCTCTCTCTC
>MVGT01000427.1:385116-403396 GCA_002174775.1 Macleaya cordata
AGAGAGAAAGAGAGAGAAATAGGAGAGAGAGAGTATTAATGACTCTTCACGGTCGTTGCGAGTGTCTTCTACTTGGAAGGTGGGAAGAAATAATTTGGAAACACTCAACTCTGCTGAGCTGTAGCTAGAATTAATTTGTTGTATAAAATATTGCGGTTCACAGGATGACGTTTGACGGACGACTGTCATGTAGCTAAGGGGGAAGTTTGTCTAGGGTGGACAGCAAAATTTGATCCAGTGCTTCCAATTTTAGTTGACGATTTTATACAGATGAAAGACTTTTTAATTTGCGCCTTTAGATATTTGGGAGAAATTTTAGTAGAGTAACCGATAGGGCGGAAATAGGCTTATTTCTACCTCATTTGCGGAATTAATTTATTTGGGTGGCCAAGGAAAGAAGCATATTCTATTGAATTACAATCACACTTTTAATTAATTGGCCCTCAGTTCGGTGGAATTAAAAATATAAACAAACAGCGAAATTTATACTGTTTACGCGGAACTAACTCATTTTCATAAAATTTAAATGTTATCAAACACAACCTTAAAGAAAAAGGATTTACTAATATAATCAAGAGTGAGGAAAATGTTGTCCATCCCTTCTAATTCTATGGATACTTGTTTTCCTTTCTGAGATGGCAGTTAAGGACTTGATTATATTTAAGACTTTATTTATTGGCAAACTTTGAATTGAATCAATATATATGTATATTGGAATTCAATAAATATAAGATTCTTAATTTTAATTCTATATATACCAGTAAGTTGTAACGAAGAAAAAATATTTGTAAAACTAAATTTTATAGTGGAAGGATAAAAGATCAACATTACTATTACCATTTAAGTTTGGAAAGGTCCTGAAAATACTCAAATTTTCTTTCTTGTTTTTGTTCCCTTTATCTGGAAGGAGGAATTAAGTAAGGTGATTAGCAAGCGCTAGTGGTAATGTCTATTATCATTGATAACATAGACGTAGGTATATCCCACTTGCATCAAACAAAATTTGGAAAAATGTGTTTTAGGTTGAAGTGAGTTTTTTCTTGTATTCTCTGTTTGTTAGTGATGCTTTCTCTCTTATGCCTTTAGTTGTACTTATAATTGGGTAATAACTTCACTATCAGCAAAAGAAAAAAGTGTTGCAAATAGAATATAGGTTTATTGTCGTACTCACATGTAGGACCTATATGGAGATGATTTAAGGCCAGTGTTTTCACTTTATAATGGAGACGATATACTCATCATGCAAGTCATCCTCACGAAAATTACATCATTTTAAAGCTTCTATTATCGATCGTATCCAAAGTTAGGTGACTAGAAGTTCATTTTATTAAGGGTTAATTTAGTTTAACCCCCCCAGAATAATTGGCTAATCGGACTTACCCTCCCTCAAAGATCAGATAATTAACTTACTCCCTCAAACTCACGGTTTCCGTGATTCTGCCGTTAGAAAGTACATGTGTGTCTCGCACACTTTTGACGAAAACACCCCTCACGCCTTACTCACGTGTAATTTAGTTTACCCCCTCAGAATAATTGGCTAATCGGACTTACCTCATCAAAGATCAGATTAACTTACCCCCTCAAACTCACGGTTTCCGTGATTCTGCCGTTAGAAGGCATATGTGCGTCTTGCACGTGACTTTTTTAAGTTTAATTTACTATTCCCAAACTACCCTTACACATGGGTCCCCAACCCTTACAAACAAAAAAGATGACCGTTGCTTTTATCCAATGGAAATTTCGTTTACCCTAACTCTAAAATGGGTGGAAATGGTACTTTCGGTAGTCGTCAAAAGGTAAACACAACCTTGAAATTTCTTCCAAGGTTGTTAAAAGTTCTTTTTCTTGTAACAGTAGGGGTAATTCAATTTTTTTAATTACAGTAGGTGGTAAGTTAATTTTTTTAATTTATTTTGCTAATTGAATTCCTTTTCTTTGTTATTTGTACAGGTTGGGAACCCATGTGTAAGGGTAGTTTGGGAATAGTAAATTAGAGTGTGAGACACACTTGTGCCTTCTAACGGCAGAATCATAGAAACTGTGAGTTTGAGGGGGTAAGTTAATTATCTGATCTTTGGGAGGAGGTAAGTCCGATTAGCTAATTATTCTGAGTGGGTAAACTAAATTACACGTGAGAAAATGCGTGAGGGGTATTTTCGTCAAAAAATAGAGCGTGCGAGACGCACATGTGCTTTCTAACGGCAAAATCACAAAAACCGTGAGTTTGAGAGGGTAAGTAAATTATCTGATATTTGAGGGGGGTAAGTCCGATTAACCAATTATTCTGGAGGGATAAACTAAATTAACCTTTTTATTAATTAGTAATGAACTTTTAACCAACTTTGAAGGGATTAAAAGTTCAAAATTAAAGTAGGTGAGATTCGTTTTATTAATTAGGATGATCAAAATGGAGAGAGATCATACATCCTGTAAAATGAGGCTAACAGACACCCACATTAAATATAAAAATAATTGACACCGTATGTTAACGTAACTATTTCTTCTTAGGTGTGGGTTAAAAAGCCCCACATTATAAACACCTAACCCATATTTAGAAAAAACGGACATTTCCACTTAAATTTTTTTATATTTTTTACTTTTTTCTTTTTAAAATATTCAGTCTGCGCTATAACACGGGCAACATATTTTTGTATTCTTAATATTTGTGGTGTCGGCCAGTGACCAGATTATGGATGAGTATTCTTTGAGTAGTCGCAAGGGAGGAACTGAGAATTTATGTTGGGGTGGGCTAAATTTTTTTTTTTTTATAAGTAAGGCTAAAGTTAATATCTAATAAACAACTAAAAAATTAACCTTATTATAGTTTGAACAACAATCATTACCACCATCACTGCCGCGCTACATAATCATCACCACAAAAATCTATTCATTGGATCATCTCTACATGGACCCACAAATAAGTTTCAAAAGAGTGTAAGAATAAAATAGGTATTAGGTGATCTAAAACGATACGATCATCGTTACAAAAAATTAGCCCTTAGATCAACTCCATATAGGACCAACCGTTAGGTGTAAACTAAATGTAATTATTATAGAAATAAAAGTGCAGATCATGATCGATATTAAACAAAATTAAACAGTATATCCATAGTGTGAAACCCCGTTAATAAAAATAATAATAATAATAATAATAAAAATAAAAGCAGGCAAAACAAAAAAAAAGGGATTTTTAGCTAGGTTTGGGGGACATGGGTCGGCCTAACCCGCGGCCCAGCCCGTGACCCAAACTCAGCCCGCCACCTCCCTCTCCCCCAATCAGCTGCATGCTGATCAAAAAAAAGAAGAAGAAAACAAGAAAAGAAGAAGAGAAGGAGAGCTCGACAGAGAGAGAGCTGAGAGAGAGACGCAGGAGAGACTGAGAGAGAGAGAAACCGAGAGAGGGACAGACCGAGAGGGAGAAAGGCTGAGAGAGAGCGCTGAAAGAGAGAGAGAGAGAGAGGCTGAAAGAGAGATAGAGAGCTGAGAGAGAGAGAAGGACCGAGAGAGAGAGAAAAGAGAGACTGAGAGAGACAGAGAGAGAAGAACAGAGAGAGAGATAGAGAGCTGAAAGAGAGAAGAACCGAGAGAGCGAAAAGAGAGACTGAGGGGGACCGAGAGAGACAAGAGCTGAAAGAGAGAGAGAGCTGAGAGAGAAGGAGAGACAGAGAGAGAGATCGCAGAGAGCTGAAGAGAGAGAGAGGCGTTGAGAGAAGAAAGAAATCGGCAGCAGCAGGAAGAAGAAGAAGAAAAAGAAGGAGGAAGAAGGAGGAGAAAGGAGAAGAAGAAGAGAGGAAGAAAGGGGAAATCAACCCCATTCTTCTCCCTCAACCTCTAAACTCCTTGGGTAAGATTTCTAACCCATCTTACCTTCAATTTCAGCTGATTTTTCTGAGTTAATAACCTAGGGTTTTCATTCAACATATTGTTAGTGTAGATCTTGGTCTTTTGGAACTCAATGGTGAATAGGTGATGAGATGGGCTAATTTTTTTGTGTTAAGGTGAGAAATCAGCACCTTAATATTTTAAATCTTGTGACTTTTGTGATGTAAATTGGAGTTTTTGAGGAAGAAAATTTATGAGGAAGATGAAATTTTGGGCTGTTAGGTTTGAAGATTTGATGTGAGTTTATGATTTTTTTATGATCTTAATTCCTCCATTTTTTATGCATGCAAGTGAAGACTTAAAAATGATGAGGTTATGGTGGTTAACCCTAGTGAAGTTGTGGATGATGATAGAAAAAAAAATTGATGTTCAAGATAAATAAATTAGATGGTGAAATCTATATTATTGGGATAGATTATCTTTTTGTACTATTTTGAGGAATTTTATTTCATTAGAGAGCAACAATGAAGTTCACTTTATTTGAGGCTTTAAGTGATAACCTTATCTTGTCTTTCGGTGGAAATGGGTTGATTAGAGATGTTTGAAGTAGGAGTAGTACTAATCCTACTAACTAGTGAGGCTTAGAGTAATACTCTAAGTCGTTGGTGTTTCTTGATTTTAAATTTTTATTGTTCCTCTTCTATCTATTCGACTTTTTGGTTCTAAGTACTAGAATCTAATTCTGTCTTTTGTTTCTTTGTCCAGCTGGTGAGCTGGGTGTTGCTGACTCTCTGGGTGAGGAGGATCAATTTCTGTACCGCTAGAGGTAGGTGATCAATTCATCTTAATAGCACCCAACCATTTTAAATGCATGTTTCAAACTAATATGTATGTACTTTTTGTATGCAAGGCATGACATGAAATTTATGAATAACAACGAACTTATGATATGAAGAAAGCATTGAGAAACTGATTTTAATATGGAAAAAAATGCATGCTCGATTATTTATCATGTTTATGAAATATTTCTCATGGATTATAAACTATTGTGACTTCAATCTTACTATCATGAGTTATGTGAATGAAATGATGGTTATGTTTGGAAAACCATGTTTTACATATGTCGAGGAAATTATGTTTGATATATTGAAAACCTTTGGAAGAGACGAGAATCTGCTTTATCGAGTGTTTTCTCAATGTAAATCCCAGCTTTAGAAAATGTAACAAAAAGGAATTTCTGTCTGTGATCGCCTAAAGATGGTAGTGGCATATCACTACCGGGCTTGATAGGGTTCACGAAGATACGGAGAACCGTATATGCCTTAGGTGGATTGGTACCTGTGTTACTTCCACTCGGATTCCCGCCCAAGTGATCTGTGAGTTGGCATGTCATGGTTCCACGGATCATGCCCGGCGATCTGTGTGTTGGCATGTCATGGTTCCACGGACTTGGTATGTGAGTTAGCTTGACAAGGTTCCCTCACCCTTCGATGGTGGGTGTATTGTCTTGCTATGGTTCCGCGACCAATGTAGGTGAGCGAGTTGGCTTGCCAGGGATCCTCACCCTTACGAGGGTGGGTGAGTTGGCTTGCCATGGTTCCTCATCCTTAGGACCAGTTACACTTGTTGTATGTAGATTTCAAAGGAGAAGAAATTTCAAAAAGGAGATTTCTACAAAAGGACTTTGGTTTTCAAAAAGGGTTCTTCCAAAATAGTTTTCGAACTTTAACTTAACAGACACAACTTATATATATCTACTACTATATATATCACTAAGGTAAGCTTGTGAAAGGTTGGGGACTCTCTACAAGGATGGTGGATCATGCATATCCGGACGTGGTACACCATCTGAGACTTTGCTAGGTATCTTTGTCTTCAGGGCGGTATGGGACGTCAGGGAGACAGATACATCTAGGGAAGTCTAGGAAGTCAAGATTATTTCCTAGTAAACCATTTTTGTTGGTGATGTTGAGTAACTAGTTTAGCTGAGGTTCGCATGTCTGCCCGATAGGTGTTAGACGCGGGGGAAGGTTGTCGGGGAACCTTCTCTGGATTAGTTGGGGGCCCTTGTCTAGTCTGCAGTCGTCAAATTGTGCGCACTTGGTAAGTGTTCCTTGGCTATGCTAGCAGAAGTACACTACCATCGGGCAGGCATGCGAACCTTAGCTAAACTAGTTACTCAACACCACCAACAAACATGGTTTACCAGGAAATAATCGTGACTTCCCAGACTTCCCTAGATGTACCTGTCTCCCTGACATCCCATACCGCCCTGAAGACAAAAACACCTAGCAAAGTCTCAAATGGTGTACCACGTCTGGATAAGCATGATCCACCATCCTTGTAGAGAGTCCCCAAACTTTCACAAGCTTACCTTAGTGATATATATAGTAGTAGATATATATAGGTTGTGTCTTTTAAGTTAAAGTTCGAAAACTATTTTGGAAGAACCCTTTTTGAAAACCAAAGTCCTTTTGTAGAAATCCCCTTTTTGAAATTTCTTCTCCTTTGAAATCTATATACAACAAGTGTAACTGGTCCTAAGTATGAGGAACCATGGCAAGCCAACTCACCCACCCTCGTAAGGGTGAGGATCCCTGGCAAGCCAACTCGCTCACCCGCGTAGGTCGCAGAACTATGGCAAGCCAACTCGCTCACCTACATTGGTCGCGGAACCATAGCAAGACAATACACCCACCATCGTAAGGGTGAGGGAACCTTGTCAAGCTAACTCACATACCAAGTCCGTGGAACCATGACATGCCAACACACAGATCGCCGGGCATGATCCGTGGAACCATGACATGCCAACTGACAGATCACTCGGACGGAAATCCGAGTGGAAGTAACACAGGCACCAATCCACCTAAGGCATACACAGTTCTCCGTGTCTTCGTGAACCCTATCAAGCCCGATAGTGAGATGCCACTACCGTCTTTAGGCGATCACGGACATAAATTCCTTTTTGTCACATTTTCTAAAGTTGGGATTCACATCGAGAAAACACTCGATAAAGCAGATTCTCATCTCTTCCAAAGGTTTTCAATATATCAAACATAATTTCCTCGACATATGTAAAACATGGTTTTCCAAACATAACCTTCATTTCATTCACATAAATCATGATAGTAAGATTGAAGTCACAATAGTTTATAATCCATGAGAAATATTTCATAAACATGATATATAATCGAGCATGCATTTTTTTTCTATATTAAAATTAGTTTCTTAATGCTTTCTTCATATCATAAGTTCGTTGTTATTCATAAATTTCATGCCATGCCTTGCATACAAAAAGTACATATATATTAGTTTGAAACATGCATTTAAAATGGTTGGGTGCTATTAAGATGAATTGGCCACCTAGCTCTAGCGGTACAGAAACTGATCCTCCTCACCTAGAGAGTCAGCAACACCCAGCTCACCAGCTGGACAAAGAAACAAAAGACAGAATTAGGTTTTAGTACTTAGAACCATAAAGTCGAATAGATAGAAGAAGATCAATAAAAATTTAAAATCAAGAAACACCAACGACTTAGAGTACTACTCTAAACCTCACTAGTTAGTAGGATTAGTATTACTCCTACTTCAAACGTCTCTAATCAACCTATTTCCACCGAAAGACAAGATAAGGTTATCACTTAAATCTTTAAATAAAGTGAACTTCATTGTTGCTCTCTAATGAAATAAAATTCTTCAAAATAGTACAAAAAGATAATCTATCCCAATAATATAGATTTCACCATCTAATTTATTTATCTTGAACATCAATTTTTTTTTCTATCATCATCCACAACTTCACTAGGGTTAACCACCATAACCTCATCATTTTCAAGTCTTCACTTGCATGCATCAAAAATAGAGGAATTAACATCATAAAAAAACCATAAACTCACATCAAATCTTCAAACCTAACAGCCCAAAATTTCATCTTCCTCATAAATTTTCGTTTTTCCTCAAAAACTCCAATTTACATCACAAAAATCACAAGATCTAAAATATTAGGGTGTTGATTTCTCACCTTAACACAAAAAAATTAGCCCATCTTATCACCTCTTCCACCATTGAGCTCTAAAACACTAAGATCCACACTAACAACATGTTGAATAAAAACCTTAGGTTATGAACTCAGAAAAATCAGCTGAAATTGAAGGTGAAATGGGTTAGAAAATCTTACCCAAGGAGTTTAGAGGTTGAGGGAGAAGAATGGGGTTGATTTCCCCTTTCTTCCTCTCTTCTTCTTCTCCTTTCTTCTCCTTCTTCCTCCTTCTTCCTTCTTCTTTTTCTTCTTCTTCTTCCTGCTGCTGCCGATTTCTTTCTTCTCTCAACGCCTCTCTCTCTCTCCAGCTCTCTGCGATCTCTCTCTCTGTCTCTCCTTCTCTCTCAGCTCTCTCTCTTNCAAGTTGACCGTTTGGAGAAGGCCGACTAGTCCAGGTTCGGCGGTTTGCGGCTGTGGTTGCGGTGGAGGAATAGGTGCATGAGGCAGTGATGGCGGTGGTGGAGGTGGCGGTTGTTGTCTAGGCCGCCCCCTCGACATCGTTCACTGCCAAGAGTCATAGGATTAACGTATTTAGCTTCATACTCCACCAAAACTTGTAAATCATTAAATAACATAAACCAATTGAAAGCATTTAAGTCAACAAAATATCAAAGTACAGCAATAAGGTTTTTATATTTTGGTGACTTTTAGTTCTTTAAAGCTTTTAGCTTTTAAAATATTTTCCTACTCTTGGTGGCTTTAATCTTGTTATTTGATCTACTCAGAGCTAACAATGCTCTGATACCACCTGTAATGCCCCGTACCCTAGAACAAGGGACATTACCATCAGTCTACAACGAGACTCAAATCCGGCAGAGTCTCCCCTGTAAACTGGACCTTTTGTCACCTAATAAATATAACGCATACAAAATATACACAGCGGAAGCAAAAGAAACTAAAGGTATGCACAAAAATTGCCACCCATTTTTTTTCTCAACTGAAATCCCAACGATGTAGGACCAGGAGGGACCTATCAAGTGAACAGTGTCTAAAATTATCCCATCCTCTAAGTCACCTGCAAATAACTATGACATTCAATCTTTTACTTAACATAGATATATTTGTGATATAATATATAGTTATGTTGTTGTTTTCAGTCAAAATATATATAGTGAGAGAAGATAAAGTAGAAGTCACATTCATATAAAACAATAGTAACATAAGGCTCACAACCGAGCCATAAAACATAAGTCTCAAGTAAGAGAATTAGAAGTAGTAAAACATCCACTGTGACTGAAGAGAGGGAGACTTACACCCACCACAAAATAAGGAATCCCTCGCTAAACAAACATCGTCACAGCACCACTAAGGATCCTAGCTCGATCCTCAAGCGTCAACTATAAAACTACGAGAATATTTGGGTGAGAAACTCAGTAGGTAGATCAACCATCCTAATGTCATCACATGCAGCGATAAAAGAGTAGCCGGTGGTGGAATGGCCGGTGGTGGAATGGCTAACAATGGAATGACTAGTGGTAGAGTGGGAGGTGGCAGGCAGTGGAGTGGGAGTGAAAGTGCTGAAGATGATGGTTTAATTTTAAATTTTTATGGTTGGGTGGAATAATACCAACCTATTTTTAGATAATTACCCCCTACCCCCCTCCAACCATTTTAAAGCATTTTGTCCACCCCTCCAATCATGTTCATCGATCCCCTAAATATTTTGAGGAACTCTTTTAACAAAATCCATTTTTAAAAGTAGACAGCTGGAGAGAGAAAGTTTGTTATGTTTGTTTTAAATTTTTAAAATGCTATATCTTTTCAACCAAAAATCAGATTTTAATAAAATTTATATTTTTGGAAAGATTTTGGAAAGATTTTGGCGAGATCTTCGTAACTAGACCAGTCAATTTTGATTTTTTTCTTTTTTTTAAAAGACATGCAAATCCAATTTTGCAATTCGCAATTTGAACTCGAAAAATGCGAAACCAACTACCTTTTTTACTACATGTTTTGCAATCTTATGTGATCATATTTTTTTACAACATGTCAACACAATTGCCTTCATTGAGCACATTTAGTTCTTTGTAAATTTGATATGATTTTCTCTTTTCTTTTTTTCTTAGTTACTAGTTTTTTTGTTGAATGTCAGCCCTTGTATATTTTTTTATTTAATAAATGTTGTCTTATTTTTTAGGAGTAATTAATTTTGTGTTTGTTAATATGAACTTGTTCCTCAAGTTGTTTTTACGTAGGTTATTGTGTAGTAGGCTTACTTCTATTTTATTAGCTAGATTTAAGAGTGTGGAGTTTTACTAGACGTATTCAACTAGAGTGGTGTAGTCGTGATAGAAGTGTAGTACGTGTTAAAATATAATTTTGTAATACAAATTTAATTTTACAAATTTTGTAATATAATTATTTTAAAAAAAAAAAAAAATTGTTGTCTGATCTCAATGTTAGATTTCTAAAAATATAATTTTTATGAAAAACTGATTTGTATTTTAAAAGTTATATCATTTTTGTTTTAAAAATAAAATAAAAAAGTTAGTTGGTGCTTACTGCTTATGTATTTATTGCTGGGGTATTTTTGTCCAGTAAAATGCACATGTGTGGTTTTTCACCTTTTTGGACTAAACTGTCATAATACTTTTAGCTAGGGCTGAACCACTATATTACTGCTCAAATAGGACTAAACAGTTGTTCCCCCAAAAGAAATTAATTCATGTATCACTTTATTACCCACTTACCTAAGTTGGTTAAGTATTAAAAAAAATTACAATTTCACCCTTGGCTAAAATAAAAAAACCCATCCATGTCCCAAGTTTTAAACAACTTTTATATTGCGATATTTTTTTCTAAAACCTATACCCCGATCCTGAAGCCCATAGGTAGTTCCGCTCAGAGTAATCGGTCTAGCTCCGAACCAGCATTTTTCTAGTGTAGTCGGTCTAGCCCATAGGTAGTTCCGCCCAGAGTAGTCGATCTACCTTGTACTTGAAGTTAAAACATCGCTAACATTTTTCTTTTTTTGACTTTGTAAAAAAATATATGATCACTTAAAATATATATATATGAGTCAAGTTATTGCACTGTGAGCTTATTGTGTTACTATTGCACTACTTATATTTTTTGTAGAAATGATTCCGAAGTTACTTTCTAGTGAAGTTGTTCTCCTCATCAAGTAGATAATCATATTTTAAAACTTTTAACTCCCACAAATCAACCCTTAAAAAAATAAACAATTTTTAGACATCTTTATAAAATAAGTGGTGTATAATAAATTTTTAATAGGGTTAGAAGTTTTAAAATAAGTTAATATCTGAATATGATGATCTGCGATTAAAGAGAATATACACTAGAAATCAACATTCAGATCATCTTAATAACTAAATTCTATATAATTTTTCCTACTGGATAAGGTGGATTCTCTCACTAACAATTAATTAGAATTACTAAAACAAAAAGTGTTGGCCCAAGCCCGGCCCTGTAATAAGTTCATTTTTACACACTGGAAATTAGACTAAACATAGTCTTTCCATTCTTAAATTTCTTAATCAAATAAAAAACTAAATTATGTAATATAACCAACTTAAATCATGTACACCAAAACTAAATAAAACAAAGAAAATATGGGGAATTACAAAAAAAAATATATATACAAAGGTGCGATCATTTTTTATCATCAAGGTATTGGGAATTCAGGTTTCAAATGTACCTCAATAAATTCGTCGTCCAACAATTATTTTATAGATCTGACAAGGTAGGCATTAAATGTTGCCAAGACTTTGTACCTTATTCATCAACATTGTCAAAAGAATTTACCTTTTGTATAATATCATAAATTACTAAAAAATTTATTTTTTAAAGAAAAGTAATACATTTGTCAGGTTCATAAAAAAAATATATTTCAAGAGTATCCTTGAGTGACAAATAATTCTAGGAACTAAGATATGTAAATGCCTTTTCAAAATCTGTTAGCAGTTGGTGGCCTAAAAACAATAAAAATGACAAACAATTTATTAAATAATTGTTATTTACAAGAAAATTTTTCAAAAAAGTAAAAATATTTAAAATAATTACGTTTATTTTAATAAGAGTATTCTCACCAATTTTATCAAACCACGCTTCAAACAACTCTATTAAGTATGCAAAATTATAATATATCTAAACTGACAAATATTCCTGTTACTTCCTTTTTATATATTTTTTTTTCTGTATTAAAATATTTTCTTACGTGTTTTAATAAATTTGGCGCGATGCAGATCTGTAACAGTTTTAGATTGTTACGAATGCTTTAAGTGGTTTACTGCATGTTACAAATTTTTTTTTTTTTTTTTTTGTATTTTCTTCATCTCAATCGTCATCAATTTTATTATAATTTGGTTCTTTGTGCTGACAATAATTAATTATCAGAACATCATTAACTCGCAAATTCTCATATTTGATATTTTTGGATACAGATATCAAAATTTCTTGTGTTGAATTATTAATTTATTTAGAGATTAAAATATTCATGTTCTTAATACCGCATCTTAAGAATCGAATAAGTCAATACTCTTGTTAAGAAATTTTTATTTCACTTATAATCACCATTGAAATTTTAACTAGGTGATAGTATGATACCTAACCATAGCCACATTGACATTTGGTTAAATCCGTTAACCGTAGGGCATTTAAACTTTCATTTGGTATCAGAGCGGATTCACTTCTAGTATTTAAGAACAAAAGTGTGATCCTTGTGTACGACTATATAGATTCCCAAAAAGATGAAAGTGTCACTGTGAAACCACCACCACTTAATGGGAGAAAATATCTTTTTCAGAAAGTTTACATAAGAGCTTTTCTTGTTATCACTTGTTGATTCGTTGGCCTTGTTACTCATTCATTTGCTTTAATTGTATTGTAAGGATAGTTGAATGAGTGTTCTACTAGTTTACATTTTAGTTGGTTGTATACATTCTAGTTTTTAAAGTATGTAGTTGTAGAAAAATTCTTATTATGAATATGACATTCTCTCTACTAAGTATCTTTACATCATTTTTATTTACTGTCAAATCATTTTGTGATATTTGTGTACATTAATATTCTTGTGTTCGTAATCTTGTTTCATTGTCTATATTAAATAAAATGCGTAAACTTTTTAATTGAATGAGAAACATGCTACTACACAAGTGGTGATTACTAATGGTCAACCACATCGAGCAGAATACTTTTTTTCAGGTTCGTGTTCTCATTTCTCTCATGTATTACATTCACTACTTTTGGGTTTGAGTGAAGTTGAAGATTAGTTTCCTTTCAAGGATTGCATTCTAATGACTAGATGTTTGATATGTTCATATTTTTGTTATCTTGGCTATCTCAAATAGAATAAATGAACATATTACATTTTAGAGATTATACAATTCTGAATTATTTTACTTTATTTTAATATAGCTTGTGAATCTTTACTCGAAAGTCACATACTCTTTTGACTGATTTATGACTAATTGTGCACACATGAGAATCTTTGAGTATATGTGATTTTATCCTAGTTAGCTCATTGGATAGGTTGAACTTATGATCTATTGATGGACTGAACTATTTGATTGAACTATCTCATACTAGGATAATAGTTTTGATGAAGTTCTGAAAATAATAATCTATTTATTTAGAAATATAACCAAAATAGTAAACTCTCGTAAGAAATTGTTGTATTTGGTGTGAAAATTTAATGTCCTTACGGTTGTTAGATCCAACCGAATGTGTGAAACTAATGAGAGGGATAAAACCTACTACAACTAAAAATTGTTTACTAGAATCTAATAAGTCAGAAACAAAAATCTCAAAGCAGAGTATTGACTTGGTCTTTGGATAAAAACTATTCATCTAAACTTAGACACAAAACATCTATGAGAATCTAGTCGACCTGCCCCATATGTGGACCTCCGCCCAGAAAGCAATATATATTGCTTGTTTAGTTTTTAGAAAATCTCTTTTGTATTCTAAAATCAACGATGTTTCTGTGAGATTCCAGGTATTTTATAGTTCCTCCCTACCTCAATTGTAAATTCTTTTCTAAATAAAGTAAAAAAACTTACATTTACCCCACTTATATTACTAATACTTTTTACACTTTCTTTACACAGATATGTAGGACCCACATAAAGATGATCTATATATTAGCTTTTACTATAAAATTATCATTAAAAATAGCCCATCAGTTATCTCCATATGAGGCTTGAAGACAAGTGGAAAAAGAATAAAATAATGAAGTAGGTAGAATATGTAGTTTACAAATGAGGTGGATTGGAACATGTAAAAAAACTGAATACAACACCCCTACTATTTTTTTTAATCCCCACTTGTTAGGTATGGAAAATATGGGTGGAAAAATATAGAATAAATACCACACCCCACCTTTTTACACCCATTTGTGTTACATGTGGACAATTGGGTGGAAACATCAAAACCCATTCCAATTTGTCGTTTTATTGGCATGCAAATACATACATCGGATTTTCTTAAATATTGACTTTCTACATGTGTATATTATCAATGCAATTGAATTACAGGTTCAGTTTAGTTCACATTGTCTAAGGCGGGTCCACTAGAATAGTAGAACCCACTTCAACTTATATGAGTCTCGATTAGAGGCGGATTTGAGATTTTAGGTCTGAACCCAAATCATAAACCCTATCGTTATCTATTCTACTTCTTTTTTTTTTTGAGAGGCAAAGGGTAAAATCTTATTATAAAAATGAAAAGATACAAAGATAGTATCCATAAAGGACCTTTACATCGACACAATATCCACCCAGTTTCTACATAGGTCAGAAAAAACAAGTCCTTCAAAAATCTTATCTTTTAAACCCCACATATACAGGAATCCTTTAACTTTAATGATTACATTGTCCACTGAATTTTCTGCCGAGTTAAATGCTCTATCATTCCTTTCAAGCCATATCGCCCAACAAATCGCATAAGGGAGCAAAAGCCAGACCTTTTTTCCCCGATGAGTTCCTTGACCGCTTCTCCATTCCACCAGATTTTTTAATAACGACTCATTTTTTACCCATATCCTCTTCTGGGCCTGAATGAAATATTCCCATATTTGAGATGTCACCGTACAATGCAAAAGCAGGTGGTTTATCGTTTCAGCCTTACATTTACAAAACCAACAGCGATTGATAATGGGGATTCCTCTGTTATTAAGGACATCTAGAGTGGGGATTGCGTTCTGAGTCGCTGTCCAGATCCAGAATGCCACTTTGGAAGGGATATTCTTGCGCCAAATCACATCAGTATCCAAGTTGTCGTTGCCATCCTGTGATAATGCATCATAACAAGATTTTGAAGTGAACTTCTTCTCCCCAGCCACGTTCCATTCCATAAGATCATCTTCCTCTCTATTTAAATTAATCGAATCAAGCTCCTCAACGAGTTGTATTAATGACCGAACCTCATCTCTTTGCAGATTTCTACAGAAGTTGAAATCTAGCCCAGTAAATTCAGTCATAATTTTAGCAATGGTCGCATCCTTATGCCTTGATAATTTATAGAGATTTGGATACCTATCTTTAATGGTTGTATTACCCAACCATTTGTCTGTCCAGAAATGGATAGATCTGCCATCATTAACATTAATCTTCATATTTTCTATCAAAATATTCCTATTTTTCAAGATCTTTCTCCATACTCCCACGCCATAGGTAACCTTAGTCTCCGAAGGGATGATAGTGTTATGATCCTTCTCAAATTTATCACTAATAACCCTTCTCCATAAGGCTTTCTTCTCCGATCCAAAGCGCCACAACCATTTTGTTAGGAGGGCTTTGTTAGTTTTATTTAGCTCTTTAATACCCAAACCTCCATGCTTCTTAGCTTTACAGACCCGTTTCCAAGCGACCCAACAAATTTTCTTCTTCGAAGGGGAAGATCCCCACAGGAAACTTCTCATGATTCTGATCATCTTCTTCTCAATGTCACTAGGGAGCATAAACAAGGAGAGAAAATACATCGGAAGACATGATAAAGTACTTTTAATTAGTGTCATCCTTCCACCTTTAGATAGCAATTTCCTTTTCCACAATGCCAATTTTTTCTCCATTTTATCTAAGACCGCTTGCCATACCTCCTTAGAATTTGGTTTCGATCCCACGGGGAGACCTAGGTATTTCATTGGTAGGCTTTCCTCACCACAACCTAAAGAATCTGCAACCATTGCTGCACCATTGTTTTCACCAACCCCAATGATCTTTGACTTATCTAGATTCACCTTTAAACCTGTTGCCATTTCAAAGATAAGAAGGATAGCTTTCAAATAGAATGCTTCAATCTCTGTATCATTAATGAAAATGATTATGTCATCTGCAAATTGCAGATGCGTTATTGGGGTACCATCGTTAGCAGTTTTAAATCCAGAAATCCAATTCATCATATTAGATTTAGAAATGAAATTCGATAAAACTTCGGCCACCATGATGAAAATAAAAGGAGAAATTGGGTCTCCTTGTCGGATCCCTCTACTAGGCTTGAAATTCTTGGTAGCTTCCCCATTCACTAAAACAGAGTGATTCACGGATGCCATGCACCAGTGAATCCAATTTATCCATTTTTCACCAAATCCGAACAGTCCAAAGAGATGATCAACCACATTCCAATTAACATGGTCATAGGCTTTTTCCATGTCCACTTTACAAATAATCCCTGTTCGTCCTTCTTTAATTCTTGAATCAATACATTCATTGGCTATTAAAATTCCATCAAGAATCTGTCGATCTTTAACAAAGGCGCCTTGGTACAGAGAAATCACCTTTGGTAAAACCATCTTTAATCTCTCTGTCAAAATTTTTGAAAGAATTTTGTAAAACCCTCGTACAAGGCTTATGGGCCTGTAGTCTTTTGGCGTTTTGGCTTCATCTTTTTTCGGGATAAGACTGATGAAAGAACAATTAAGTCTCCAATCTAGTCTTTCTTCTTCGAAAAATTCCTCCATGGTTGCCATAATATCCTCCTTAAGGATGTACCAACATTTCTTAAAAAATTCCATTGAAAATCCATCTGGTCCTGGAGATTTGTTACAACCCATAAGAGATATTGCTTTACTGACTTCCTCTTCTTCAATCCTTCTTTCCAACCATGTTTTATCAACTGACGAGATTTTGGGGAGATTAATTTCTTCAAGGTTTGGTCTCCAAGTACCAGGATCCTTAAATAAATCCTGAAAATAATGTCTGAAAGCTGATTGGATTTGTTTTTGATCTTCAATTACAGCACCATCAACTTCAATCTTCACAATTGTATTTTTCCGTCTTCTAAAGTTAGCCATCTTGTGAAAATACGCAGAATTCTCAGCACTGTCAAGAGCACATTTAACTTTAGCACGTTGCTGCCATTTTCTTGCCAAATTTATAGCAATCTTATTGTGCTCCACTTTAGTATCCATTTTTGTACAATGCTCTTGATCCGTGAGTGGTCTGCATTCTTCTGTTCTATCCAAAGTGTTGATGACCTTATTTAGATTTTTCAATTTTTTTGACATGTCTCCAAACCTCTCAGAACTCCAACTCTTTAAAATGAATTTAAGGTTCTTGAGTTTTTTTGCCAAGATGTGGCTTGGTCTCCCTACAAAACTGAGGTTCGACCACCACATCTCCATGTTCGTCAAGAAATCTGATTCATTTAACCAATAGTTTTCAAAATGGAAGGGGGGCTTACCTCGAATAACACCATTGGCATTCAGCAAGATCGGAGAATGGTCAGAAATGTTTCTGGTTAGCAGCTTTTGCACCACTTTGGGATATTTATCTTCCCAGCCCACCGAAATCAGGAATCGATCCAATCTACATAGAAGAGGAGACTCCTTCATATCAGACCATGTAAATCGACCTCCGGCAAGTGGTAAATCAATCAGTGCATTCCTGTGGATGAGAGAATTCAAAAATCTTCTGCTTCTCTTACAACCCCCACGTTTGTTTCTATCCGCGTCTGACCTAGTCGCATTAAAATCTCCAGCCAAGCACCATGGGGCTGAAAATGAAGCCTTCACATCATCTAATTCGTCCCAAAACCGGATTCTCTCATCATGAGCATTAGGGGAGTAAGCATTGGTAAGAGCCCACTCAAATTGGTCTCCGTTATTCTTGAATTGTGTGGTTATGGAATGGTTGCCAATGTGATCACTGGTCATGACCACATCAGCTTCATCCCAAATGGTTAGCAATCCACCAGATCTTCCTACTGATGGTAAGAAACACCATCCAAAATTATCATCTCCCCATAAATTCTTCACAAACCACTCCGTGATTTTAATCATTTTCGTTTCCTGAATAACAATTACAGATACCCTTTCTTTCTTGATCAAGCTCTTCACCGCATTAATCTTGTCAAAAGAACCAAGGCCCCTAATGTTCCATGTTACAATCTTAAGTTCCATTAATAATCTCCTCCTCCCTTTCATCATCCTCACTCTCAGACATGTCTTCAACTAACCTCCCT
>MVGT01000427.1:413955-464397 GCA_002174775.1 Macleaya cordata
TTATAAGATATGCTAAGAATAAATAAGTATATCATGTATTAACTATCGGACTTAGGTTCAGTTGGTTTGCTCGATCCCTCTGACCAAGCTCATCTAAAAAATTCTCAGACGAGCTCTTTCTCCAACTGAACTCGAGCCTGAGCCCATGAATTTTTTACCAAGCCTAACCCAAAATCAAGGTAATCGCATATTGTTGTGTTCAACCTGTCCAACTTTCACCCCTACGCAAATTTCAACACTCAAGCACCCAAAATCGAAACAAGCAAAAACAACAGCCAAAAACAGAGGCAAAACTATACAAATATATATATCTTTAGTGTTATAGCAAATTGTCTTTACCCCCTCCCCTCCCCCTCCCAAATGCTAATTGGAAAATCACTTACCCCTATCCTCCCCCAAATCTTTCAGAAAAATACTTTTCCCCCCACTGTTATCATTTTCATCACTTACCATCCAAATGGTTAAAAGTCATCTACGTGCACGTCATGTGATGTACAAAAAGACCCAAATGCCTTCCCCTCTAAGTAACCCAACCCAACCCAAGTTAATTAAAGACATTGCAACATCCTATATATCGTGGGATGGATGACCATGATTAGAAGCAACCCCTTGTGACCATTGTCTCACAACGGTCACCCACTCCCCTTACAAAAATCATTCTTCTTCCTTTGAAAACTCACTCTTCTTCTTCTATACTTCTCAACTTCTACATCACCACCATTAAAGCTCCATTAGAGGGTTTATTTTATTAAAATTTTAAAAATGGGATGGAGAAAAGCTTCATCCCAGGTTAGTATCAAACCTTATTTTGCACTCGATGAAGAAAAACTATGGCTTTCTTCTTCCTTTTTGTTTTCTCAAAATGGGGAGCTAAGTGATTTTTGTTGTTAACCAGTGGGGAACTTTAACTAATTTTTTTTATATATTTTGAAACTCTGTTGCTGCAAAATAAACCCACATAAATAGGTTCCTTAAACAGTGTAATAATACATCCGATTGCTTTGATGAAGAATCTAATAATGATGATTATGCACTAACTGTGATCAGAATGGATCCTAGATTAAAAATTGATATGCTTGACACTAAAAATGAGGTAACTAGGCTATAGAACAAAATACTGTACAAATTCAGACCTACTAAGCTTCTAAAGCTTCATCACATTCCCAATTCAACATTGGATTTTCCTCATACAACTTGACCCAATATCACAACAGAAAAAAAACTACCTTCATAACAAGTGATCACAATATAAAAAGAAAACTACATTTACACAGACAAATCAACTAAAAATATGTATTATCACAATACAATCTTCATTTTCAGAAAACGAAAAAGGAAGAATAAAGCCATGTTTTTTTTCTTCTTATAGTGCAAAATAGGGTTTGATACTAACCTTCGATGAACCTTTTCCCCCTCTCATTCTTAAAACTTCAACAAAATAAACCTTCAAATGAGCTTTAATGGTGATGATCTAGAAATGGAGAAGTAGGAAAGAAGAAGAATGTGTTTTAGAATGAAGAAGGGTTTTAACTTGTTTGTTCTAATCGTGGGCGTCCATCACACGATTGCTAAGATGTTGCCACGTATAAAGTTAACCCAAGTCTTCCCTTGGGTTGGGTTAGTTAGAAATGAGGGTATTTGGGTCTTTATTAAGGTCACATGTCGTGCACTTGATACGAAGTTGACCATTTGGATAGTCAAGTGATGGAATCTTTACCAGTGGGGGGATAAGTAATTTTCTAAAAGATTTAGAGAGCAGGTGATTTTTCAATTAGCAATTAGGGATAAAGACAATTTGCTCTTAATGTTATAAGGTTCTTCAAATTGGTCTTCATTTAATTGATCCCACACCCTCTTATTTTTAGAAGGGCCAATCCAAGGCGGCTATTGGGTCCGATGGCCCGAGTCCAGCTAGAGAGATCTAGAGAGGATTTAAAATGAAAATCAACTAGTAAAACTATACATATAGTTGGTAATATTTGTTGTTGTTAAGAACACGATCTTTATACATATATTTTTTTTATACTAATCTTTATACGTATATAGATATTAGATAATGTAGTGATTTCATTAATGCATGATATATATGTAACATAATACATAATAATATTAATATATTTCTGCATTACACAATATTTTTTTTTATTTTGATGGGATATTATTTAATTAAGCATTAATTAGCAGTACAAGTTCCTCTGCCCTTCATGACATGCCTCCTCAGGCCAGGAATATGGACGTTGGAAATGTAATCCCTCCAATCGATGCTCCCAACATCAAACGCAAAGCTTCTCCTCTCTTCTTCAGACATCACCTCCATCAACTTCTGAGTATTTGAGTTATCAAATCTGATTCCAAAAATGTTTTTAAACATGAACAAAAAAAAAATTAGAAAAGTATTTAAAAATAATAAAGCCTAAGGTGTTTTGAGTGAAATTGTATCTGTTTTCACTGTTATTTCAAATCAAAAACAGTTTTCAGATTAATTTTAATAAATGAAAGAAAAAAAAAATGTTTTTGGGTATAAAAAAAAAACACAACGAATTAATACAACCCAAATTTTTGGATTGTATCCTAATATTGTTTTTTTTTTTTCCATTTTGATCGCGAACCGAATGTGGGTTAAGTTGGCCTATATATGAAATATTATGGTTAATTGAATTCTCACCTTCCCCCATAGAATGTGTAGGGCTCATATATGTTTGCCAAGTACTTAGCTTGTTCCACAGATTTCCTGCATATAGTATCAAGTCTCTTTGACAACTTTCCCTGTGAGGATACATCAGGAGCCAGCACTCGCCCGCTTCGCTGAACTGCCTCTGTCCAAATGTGTGAAGAGAAGTCACACATGGAACTGAAGAGCTTCATTTTAGGAACTTGTATAGGTCTTCCTCTTGAGTCCATGTAAGGTGAAGAACTGAAGTGTTCAAATAGAAGACCAGCTAGATCTTGGAACACTAGAGGATTTACAACAGACGACGCGATTTGGTAGATGTTTATTCCTGGTTTTCCTGTTGCCCCATGCTTTGCCATGGCTGCCAAGGTTGCATTCACCACCATGTCTGCCGGGACCTATGATATAAATCATGTCTATGAGTGTACTTAATTTTGTCTCCAATCCATGTTCTTAATTAGAAAAAAGAATAAAATATGGACCACAGTTAGCCACGTTAGCTGACAGGAATGTATATATATCAACTGCCAAATCTTCTAGTGAGATAATGTCGTCGATAGAACATCATTAATTACTCAATAAATCAAAACAAATTTAAGCCAAAACATGAAAATTAATAGTACTTACTACATCAAGAACTCCTTCGGGGTCTACTAGGAATCCTGTTAGCTGTCCCTTTCCATAGTATAAAACAATTGGATCCATCATCCTGAAATACTCTCAAATATAATGAGTAAATTGAATAAGATGATCAAATAAATATGATGAAAAAATCAAATAATAAGAGTATAGACATAATTATATTGTGAGAACTTAATAACACACTGAATATTGTTGTTTAATTATAATTATTGTTTATTAATGTGTCATGTTGCTCATATAATATTATAGTAGAGTAATTTAATGCTAAAGTTTTATTTAGTACAAACTATAACCTCCATTTGATAAATAATTCACAACTATATATAAGTTATTTGCTAATAGAAAAACACACAAGAATATTTTAGGAAGTTTTGGTAAAATAGGCTTCACTCAAGTATTTGCATTATATAGTAACAAGCTCCGTACACGTGCGTTGCATGTGTTTACATTGGCTTTGTTCCTTAATTATAGTTGTTATTTATTAATGTGTATGTTGCTCATTTAATGTTATCGTGGGGTTATTTAATCCTAGAATTTTATTTAATACCAACTATGCCTTCAACTTGATAAATAATTTACGACTATATATATGCAATTTGCTAATAGAAAAACACACATAGGGGTATTTTAAGAAGTTTTAGCAAAATACGTTTCACTCAAGTATTTGTATTATATAGTAGTATAGATATAGATATAGATATTGATATGTAGTTTGATAATAGTTAGCTACCTGTTTCCTTCCATCCATCCAGGGAAGGGCTCTTTGTAGGTACTTTCGATGACGCTCGGACGTATGATAGCTACCGGTATTTCCCCTCTCATGTTGTCTATAAGCATTTCACCCATGGCCTTTGTGAACACGTAAGTGTCTTGCCATCCGAAGATTCTCGCCCTGTCAAAAATGATTTTGCATTGAGCACTTACAGTTTCTATCAAGCTTTTTCAAAATTGGGCAAATTCCTTTAAACCAAAACTGAGTGCACAGTTCCAACACTGATTTGCTAACCTTTAACCTTATTTTGTTGCTTGAAAAATGCTAGCGACAGTCGCTATATACACACCAAGGTAGGGGTGATATTGTCATTTCCACCCCTCCCGTGGTGTATGTGGCACCAAGGAAGGCTAGCGAGTGAAGCTAGCGACTGTCGCTGACACCTGATCCGCTTTGTTGCTTTATCTAGAACCGAACGCTATTGAACTATTTAATTCATAGTTTTCAACAAAAACCGCGCATTTGAAGATCGAAGAATCAGCTTGAAGAACTCAAAACCTACAAAAAACTTTTGGATCCACATTTTCAAAACAATCTTTTTAAGAAAATGAAGATGAAATGAAGAAATATCACCTCTCCAAACCCAATTCTTTCATCTTTTGAGCCACTAAATTTTCTTGTAAAGCCTCTCTTGATTCCAAAGCCAACTTTATTTCAGCTTTAACATCCAGCACTGGTAGGGACCCTGTAAGTATTTCTGAGGTGACTCTTTCCCTGGCTATGCTCTCCCCTATGCAGAAGGGCTTCTCCAATATTCTACCTTGTCTTTGCCCATTGACATAGGCTGTGAATGCAAGATGAGCATACCCATCTTATTAATTGTATTGGAAATTTGGAATTCAGTGTAGGCACTGAATGCTATTTACATAATTTGTTTAGAAGTGTTACTTCATTTACTTACCAGTTGATACTTGGAGGAAGAGCTGAAGTTTTGTGCACCTTTTTGCGAAGGTCATAAGTCGATAAGGTCCTTGAGTGTTTATGTCCAGAGCGACATCGTATCTGCAGTTATTCAACAACCCATATGTGAGAGAATACAAGTTACGGACGTAGGTTAAGTACTTATTAGACTTCTCGCTCCTTATCAGCTCATTCCTTTGAGGTGTATTACTCAAGTACTTAACATTCAATATGAGAGCCAACCCACATACAGGGTTCAAGTCACAGTATGGGTAATCTACATACTGGGTTTAGATGCATTTGAACTATGTGTGGATACTATTATCATCGCGTCCTTAGGTTGAAAGCGTGGTGAAATGTTACAATCCTAGGTTAACTACGTACTAACATTTTTCACTCCTAATCGATCAACACATACTTTTGAGGTGTATTAGTCAGGTATTTAGAAATACAATTTTATGTACGTTAAATCCTACTTCTTGAGAAATTAATTGTAATCATAAACATATGTAAGTAGGAGCGTGAACCTTTCGTCGAATGTTGTATTAGCCGCTGAATTTACGATTATATCGACTTCATTTGCAATCTCATCAGCTAAATCTGGTTCAATTCCAAGATTAGATTCACAAACATTTCCTAAAACAGGAATCAATTTGCTCAACATGAAAGTCTTGTAGGACTGTCCATGGGTTTGTTGCAGGCACTTGAAAAGTTGTGTGGTTATGATCTGAAAGGAACAGTTATAACAAGTAAAAGATGATATTTAGATGTTGACCATAAATATGCATGAACATAAAATTGATGAAAATAAATATGAACTCTGCTTCAAGAAAACATACTTCACTCTTCAATCTCTCAACTGCTGCTTCCTTGCTTTTTGCCTTTATCATGACATATATCTTACCCACATCAGGCACAGTCCTCAAAATCTTCTCAATTAGAACTGCAAATTCAGGAAAAAAAAAAAAAAAGCACCAAATTACACAAACTGAAATGGAAAAATTATGGTATAATGAAGCAAACCACATTAAACAGCTCTAATTAATTTTCTCAAAATATTACTTAATATTAAATATTTGAAAGAAAAAAAAATATAGCTATAATACCTTTTCCTAAAAACCCAGTTGCACCAGTTATGAGAAGCTGTTTTCCTTTAAGAAATCTAACAATTCCAATTCCTTCAGGAAACTCCATGAAGGACTTATTGGTTGTACTACTATAAGGAACCAAGTCCTTGGCTGCTACATCTTCTTGGATTTTACTATTAGGTGATAAAACCAAGCTTCCAGCATCGATAAGACCGCTACTTTGATCGGCCGCCATTGATGGAATAGGTGATGATGATGACCTTTCAGTCAGAATTGCAGGTAACCCATTAGAAGTTTTTACAATTCCACTACTACTTTGGCAATATAACACCATATTCTTATTCTTATTCTTCTTCCACATCAATGACCCATCAATGCAACACCAATCACACATGAAATTCGACGTTTTTGTAAGCAAATTTGGCGCCACGGAGATGGGATTATTGAGGAAGAAAGCCCCCATAATGACTGCTAAAAGATCAAATTCAAAGAAAAAGAACCAAAAAAAATGCAGAATACTCACAACATGAAACACATTGAAAGAATTAAAATCTAATGAAAATCTTAGACTAAAGATCATGTACAAAAAAAAAAAAAAAACTAACTAAAGTTTTGAAGCAAAAGTTTGTTGTACTAAGAACTTAGCTAAACAGTTCCTGACCATCAACAAACAAAGCAAGTAAACAAACAAAGGAATTTTGGGAGGATGGGTGAGAAGAAAAAGATGGGTAGGAATGAGGTTTTAAGGGAGGAGAGGATGAGTGTTAGGTGATATGAATTTATAATTTTAGAATGTATTTTTCAAACGGCTCTCTTTTTGCCACCCCAATTCACACACTTTCCACCAACGGCTAAGATGCCGGAGGTTTCTTGGATCTTTTTGTTTAATTATAGTTATTAGGCCAAACAGATTTTTTTTTTTAAAAAAAAAAAACCATCAGATAAAAAAGAAGAAGGTGAAGCGATTTTAGTTTATTAAGTTAGTTGAATTGAAATGGCTAATTATGCGTACATTGCTAATGCATAATGGTGTGTTTAGATGCAGAATTCTAAAAGAGGGATTTTGGGGGTCAGGGAATTCATTAGGATTTTAGTTTTTCTGGGCCATTTGATTGCTAAAAATCCAGGACTTCTACTTTACCATGGAAACTAAAATCTCTTTAAATCCCTTAAAAATGGAATCTGATACTTTAGTGGAGGGGTTCTGGTTTTCATATATTTATCCAAAAAAAATTATAAATACCAAAAAATTTAGCAGCCAATCATTTATTAAGAGCCTCAAGTTCATAAATACAAATTTGAATTTGCATATTTTGTAAATATAATTTTATTTTTAAAGAAAAAAGTATAGTTTACTAGTCTCGGTTCAAAGATCTCAATGAATGATTTAAAAAAATATTATATTTATAAAAAAATGATTCGTATTTTAAAAGTTATGTCATTTCTGTTTGAAAAAACAAAGTGAAAAAAGTTATTTGTTGCTAAAAAGCACAAGGGTAATGCTACATGCACCTGGATTTGCACACAAAATCATACACGGGGTCTAATTTGGGTCTAATTTGAGTCTAATTTGGTCTAACATGGGTCTAATTTTAGTTTAATTTGAATAAAATAATTAGAGGTATTAGCAAGGTGCAAATCCAAGGTGCTTGTAGCATTTTTCAAAGCACCATAAGTTACGGTTAACTAATAGTTAGTTAAGGGGCATTTTAGACCAAAAAATACTTTTGAACTAAACTGTCAATAATTTTATAGCATGTATTGAACTATATTATTTCTTGCCAAAGGGGAACTATGATTCAGTCTTATTAGAGGGAAAATAAAAGGTTCAACCCAGTTAAAAGTATTATAACAGTTTAGTCCCAAAAATGGAAAAAACTGCACATGTGCATTTTGATGGACAAGAATGCCCCTGCAGGAAATATACAAACAGTAAGCACAAACTAACTTTTTTTTTTAAAACAAAAAATGACATCAATAAATAATAAAAAAAAGACTAAACAGTAAAAAGCAACAAAAGAGGTTTTAATCAAAATAAAGATAGGTGGGATTAAATTGTAGTATTACTCATGAAAAAAAGGACTATTTAATCGTTTTCTCTTAGGTTGTGTTTGATAGCGTTTGAATTCCATTGAAATGGGTTAGTTCCGCGGAAACAATACAAATTCTGCCGTTTGTTTACATTTTTAATTCCACAGAAATAAGGGCCCAGTTACCTAAAAGCGTGGCTAATGGTTAATTTTTAATGTAATTCCATGGAATATGCTTCCTTAGCCCCCCAAGGAATTAATTATATGGAAGTAGTAGAAATGAACCTATTTCTGTGGAACACATTTCCTTGCTATCAAACATAGCCTTAAATCAATTACATAAGCCAATTTTTCTAACATATTGAAGAACTGCCTTTACAAATTATTATTACAACGACGCACAAGTGTCAATACTTGACATAGTACTATACCAACTACCAACACTTGCTTATTTGCTTTCCATTTTAAATGACCTGACGTATATATAAATGTCATTTGTATTCTCCTATGCAGCTTGTTACGGGTCACCAACCAAATATTTCACACTTGCGTATTTTTGGTTGTGCTGTACAAGTTCCTATTGCCCCTACGCGACGTACTAAGTTTGGTCCTCAGCGTCGTCTAGGAATATATGTTGGCTTTGATTCAGCTTCTATTATTCGTTATCTTGAGCCAATGACAGGTGATATTTTTACCGCCCGTTTTGCGGACTGTCATTTTGATGAGACAGTCTTCCCGTCATTAGGGGAGATAATCCGTCGTCAGTAGAACGACGTGATTCATCGTCAGAAGAACGACATGCGATTGCCTGGATCACACCATTTATGTCTCATCTTGATCCTCGTACCAATGCCTGTGACATTGAGGTACGGAAGATTGTTCATCTTCAGGAAATTGCCAATGAAATGCATGATGCATTTAATGACGCAGCTAAAGTAACCAAGTCATATATACCTGCTGCAAATGCTCCAGCTAAGTTTGATGTCCTGGAGAGACATGATGTAAGAGTTGATGTCCCGATAGGACATGTGATCCCAGTAGGACAGATTGCAGCAAATGAGTCGTGTAATGCACTCCAAAAGCATGGGCGACTTCTTGGTTCGAAAGATTTTGTTCCCAGGAAGAGGAAATGTTAATCAATAAATATAAATACTCCAAGAGAGAGTATAACTGAACGATCCACATTCTCTGATGATATGCCTCTTGAAGAAGGCAAATCCCCAGGAGAGGGACCGGTACAATCCCCAGGAGAGGGACACGTAACATCCCCAAGAAAGGGAAAGATACATGTAAATGAGGAAATCTCTATAAATTATGCATATACCGGAGAAATGTGGAATCGCAATGAAATAATTGTCGACGATATTTTTTCCTTCTCAGTAGCTACTGACATCGTCATGGAGAACGATGATACTGAGCCACGCTCTATAGCGGAATGTCGGCATAGAATTGATTGGGCAAAATAGAGAGAAGCTATCCAAGCAGAGTTGGCTTCCCTTGCAAAGCGTGAGGTGTTTAGACCGGTTGTACCAACACCCACGAATGTAAATCCAGTGGGAAACAAATAGGTCTTTGCAAGAAAATGCAATGAGAAAAACGAGGTCGTTCGCTATAAGGCACGACTCGTGGCACAAGGTTTTTCACAGAGACCTGGGATTGATTATGAAGAGACATATTCTCATGTTATGGATGCAATTACTTTCAGATATCTGATCAGTCTGGTAGTCTTAGAAAGACTCGACATGTATCTGATGGATGTGGTTATTGCATATATGTACGAGAAGTTAGATACAGATATTTATATGCGAGTCCCGGAAGGGTTATTTTTACCTGAGGGAAAACCACGTCATTTGTATTCACTTAAGCTCAAAAGAGTTCTATATGGATTGAAACAATCCGGGCGGATGCGGTATAATCGCCTTAGTGAATACTTGATAAAGGATATGCAAACAATCCTATTTGCCCCTGCGTTTTTATAAAGAAATCAGAATCTGGATTTGCTATCATCGTTGTGTATGTCGATGATATCAACTTAATCAGAACTTCTGAAGAGCTCCCTAATGTTGTTGAATAACTGAAGAAAGAATTCGAAATGAAAGATCTCGGAAAAACGAAATTTTGTCTCGACTTGCAGATCGAGCATAACTCAAGTGGAGATTTGGCTTATCAAACAGCATATACTGAGAAGATCCTGAAGCGTTTTAACATAGACAAAGCACATCCATTGAGTACTCCTATGGTTGTGAGATCTTTTGATATTGAGAAAGATCATTTCCGACCAAAGGAAGACAATGAAGTACTACTTGGTTCTGAGGTACCATATTTGAGTGCAATCGGCGCATTGATGTACTTGGCCCAATGTACCAGACCAGACATTGCATTTGCTGTGAATCTGTTAGCCAGGTTCAGTTCTGCCCCGACAAGGAGACATTGGACAGGTGTCAAGTAGATTCTCCGTTATCTTCGTGGGAATACGGACATGGGATTATTCTATCCAAAAAACCCATCAAATGGCTCTCAGATAATGGGATACACTGATGTCGGATATCTCTCTGATCCCCACAAAGCTATTTTCCAATCTGGTTATGTTTTACAAAGTGGTGGTACTGCATTCTCTTGGCGATCCAACAAGCAAAGTCTTCTACCCACTTCTTCGAATCATTCGGAGATTATTGCATTGCATGAATCCAGCCGGGAATGTGTGTGGCTACGATCACTGATTGGATATATTAGAAGCTCTTGCGCTCTACCCTCTGTCACTGATGTTCCAACAGTCATTTTTTAAGACAATGTCGCTTGCATATCACAAGTCAGAGAAGACTACATCAAAGGTGATAGAACGAAGCATATTTTATCGAAGCTATTTTATTATAACCATCTCTAGAAGAACCGTGAGATTGATATCCAACAGATAAAATCATGTGAGAATCATGTTGATCTATTCACCAAGTCTCTACCAACGGCAATGTTCAGAAAGCAGGTTTATGGTATTGGCATGAGACGGATGTATCATCAAGCGGACTGATTTGAGTGCTTGCTCAATCAGGGGGAGTATTCCAATGCGTGCATTTGTCTGACTGGACCTTATCGCGCTGTACTCTTTTTCCTTTGTCAAAGTTTTGTCCCTCTGGGTTTTCCTTGCCAAAATTTTTAATGAGGCAGTTTATGCGAGTCCAGCACTCTTCTAGGTCTATGTATTCTTTTCCTTAGTTCAGGTTTTGTCCCTCTGGGTTTTTCTGGCAAGGTTTTTAACGAGACAATTATCTTAGAATGGTGGACATCCAAGGGGGAGTGTTATAGCACACGCAGGTGCTTTGGTGGCTATCCACCATATGAGGAGTTATGAGGTGGGCTTTCTACACTTCAACCTCTTATGCTTTTGACATATGTATTGATAAGTGTCATCTTTATATCAACACTTATCCTCATATCCTTTTCCTATAAATACCTCCCTTTGCTTTGTTAGTATGGACATACAAACTGTACGAATGAGTTACTCATATATATATGAAGTTAATTTCAGAGAGAAATGTTATGTACGATCAAGTTAAGCTTATATAAGAGATATCCTCTCCTCTCCCACTTCTTGTACTTACACCTTGTGTGTATATTGTGTGTCTTGAAATCATAACAGTTACAACCTTGAGATATACAAATAATTTTAAAAAGAACTGAACATTAAATTAAACCCCTAGAAAGTTGAACTAATTCAAGAGATTAAACATAAATTATCAATAGATTGAACTAATTGAAAAAATAATTCAAGAGATTAAACATTTAAACCTAACAGAAAGTTGAACTAATTAATGTTAGAACTATGCCGTTTAGATTGAACATTAAAACTTTAAATCACTTGAAGATGAGTTTTTATATAAGCAATCCCGATTCTATAGTCTAATTCTCCCGGGAGGTCAGGCTGTAACCAAACTACTAACTACAATAATATTAGACTCCAATAGACCCAAGTACTCAACTAGGATCCTTTTACACCACTTTTATATTACACCAGCGTTACACCAAGTTCCATTTAATAGACCCACCATCACTAAAACAACCCACAATATAAACCAATGCCAAACGTTTATGTGGCAGGATGGGACCCACCACTTTTTCTCTTTTAAAAGTGTTTTGAGGGGGTTTCTAACTTATTTGGCAGACTGACCATACCACATAAATATCAGATATTATTTTTGTAAAATAGTTGGTACAAACACCACTATTATCTCCAACTTGCATAGCAGTGAGACCGACCTTGATCAGTCCAAACACCACTACTCTTCTAAGAAAGAGGGATTTTGTTAACATGTGCCCTAAGGGCACATGATAAGCTTTTTGATTTTGTATTTTGTTTAGTTTCTTAAGGTTGTCCAAATGGGCTGATTTTTTGATATGTATATTATTTATACTATTTGGATCATATCTACAAAAATAAGCTCAATCGGAGTCCTCTAGCACCCTCTAGCACCACAAACACTTAATTTAGACTTTAATAGTATGAATGAACGGCTGACATTTAAAGTGATTTGTTTAGAGGGTTAGATATCACTGATTGAGCTGATTTTTTGTGGACATCTTATAAATAATGATAATACTATGCTTACAAAAATTTAGCTGATTTGAAGACATATAACTTGCAAAAATATTCCTTCAAAAACATCCATATCGTGTGCCCTTAGGGCACACGTTAACAAGACCCAAGAAAGAGTGTTAAATAGCTGTCGTCTCAAACGGTTAGACGATGGGATGCCTAGGTAAATGAGCACATGTTTCTTACAAGTTGTAAGAAACACGTTTCTTCCTTTATGAAGGCCACGTACCACTCATTAATGAGATTTCAGTTGTGGAGTACTATGGACATCTACGCAAATACCCCTCCTCTTCCCGCTTAAATTACGTCAGTACCCTCATCTAGTCTTTTTTTTTTCTTTTACCCCCAACGAGGGAATGTCTTCATTTGATTTTGTGTTTAGGATGGCAATAGAATGGAGTGGGAATTCAAGAATCCAATCTAAAAATATGTAGATTTATGAATTTTTAGATAGAGGAAGAATAGTGGAGTTTTTAGTTGGATTTTGATCGTGGGTGACAAGTGGTTCAAAAACGATGATTAGATGGTCTTTTGGATCATTTGATCATCGTTTTTTATTTATTTATTATTTTAATAATTTGTTAACTTTTTTTAACCAAACCACGATCAAATGTTCGGTTGGACCATTTGATGATCGTTTTTGTATTTTTTTAATTATTTTATTAATTGTTTAACCCCTTTTTCTATTTTTTATTATTTTTTAATACGTTTTTTAACAAACAAATCATCAAATGGTTAAAACGACCATCCGATGATCGTTTTTGAATTGACAACGATCAGATGATCGTTCCACTAGCGATCCATTAACTAATAAAAAGTTGCTTGGATCCTTGAATTCTTAGATCCCACTATCAAGATGAAAATCTATGGATTCTTAGACTCCACTAAATTTGCCCTAATCGAAAACGCCCAAACATAGGAACACTCCCGCTCCCAACCCGTGAATGAATCCACGATTCATACATTTTCGGAGCGTGGTTTAAATATTTTCGAAGCGCGGTTCGTAAAATTTGGGAGCATGATTCCATATTTTTGGACCACCTGATCAATAAAATATTTAAATGTCTAATTATTTTTGTTAAGGTTGTCCAAATGGACTGATTTTTTTACATGTATTCTATTTATACTATTTAGATCATATCTAAAAAAATCAGCTCAATCAAAGACCTAGAGCACCACGAACTAGGGGTGTCAACGGGTCGGTTCCGGATCGGAACCTAAAGGTTCCAGATCCGGTCCCGTTATTATGAAGCGGTTCCGGATCCTTTCGGTTCCGGTACCGGAACCTCAATTGGTGGTTCCGGATCCGGTACCGCTAGGATCCGCGGGTACCCGCGGGTACCCGATACCCGTTTTAAGTTATTGTTTTTTTATTTTTTTCACACAAAATCTATTTGTATTTTGTATTTTCGTATTCTATTCAATTATAAAATTTATTTTATTATAAAATTTGTTAAATAATAGTCATTGGTTTCTTTTTTTTAATTAAAAAAATTTAAAAAAATTTAAAAATTGTTATATAATAGTAAATTAAATTATAAAATTATAGAATTTATACGGAACCGGGTACCCGCGGGTACCCGTTGGGTGGATCCGAAATGGATCCGAAAAATTTCGGATCCAAAACGGGTAGATCCGAAATGGATCCGAAATTTACCGGATCCACAAAGTGAGGTCCCGGAACCGCAAAAACCGGTTCCGGTACCGGTTCGGTTCCGGGTTTTTGGGTACCAATTGACACCCCTACCACGAACAGCTGACATTTAAAGTGATTTGTTTGGAGGTTTAGATAACTCTGATTGAACTGATTTTTTATGAATACCTTATAAATAATGATAATATTATATTTTTGGTAGACATCTTTCTCACTTATTATTTCTTACTGTAATTAGTGAAAATTTATTTCTTCCATAGTAAAATATAATTAATATTTATTATAAATTTAAATTATTATAAATATAGTATACCTTAACATAATTAACGATAAGAGATATAGAAAATAATATTTTCTTAAAAAAATTATTATTACAAAAAATACTTAATAAAATTAATAAATTATTTTACTAAACTATTCAATGATTTAATTAATAAAAATTTATTTAATAATCTAGTTAATTGTAATCCAGCCATTTACAATTGTAATCCAGCCATTTACAATCAAATTATCGATCAACAATTAAAACTTCAGCCACATGAAGGTATAGGGCACTGAGCCTAAGGCATTTTTAAATTTAGCACTTCAACACTCCCGCTCTAGTTACTTAGGAACGGAGTCAGAATTCCAGAGTCGAGAGTTCAGAAAAGATTGTTGTTAAGAGATGGAGTGTGTTTTGACGCCGGGACCTATTCGCTTCTAGTTACGATGCCTGTCAAAGTCCCTACCAATCACATTCTGAGGTCTTCTTGGCCCATGTTTGCTGTTGGTTTATAAATTTTGGATGATTTCAAATTTATGTTTTTTCTGCCAAAATTGATCTATTGAGCATTACATTAATTTATAAATAACTGGCAAGACAGATTCAGCAGCTAGCTAAGGCTTGACGATTAATAGGACTAAATGTTTCAAAGATCATGCAAGGTTTTAAAAAAAAAAAAAAAAAGAGAGAGAGAGAGAACAAGAAACGAAGGGAAACAGCTACCATTACCAGGATAAAATCAGAGAGTTAACTATAAGACTATGTAAAGCTAAAACACACTTAAGAATCCCCTTTTCTGCCCTCTACAGATCCCCATAAATAACAAAAAGGAGAATGAAAAAAGAAAAAAATACCACATGTTTTTGCTGGAAAATGTTACATGCTGCTGCAGCGTCGCCAGCTCCACTGCCTTCATTTGAAAACTATACCACCACCCCAGCACAGTAGTAGAGAGCCTTACCTGCCCATGTTACATGGTTTTCTGAAGTTGCTGCAGCCTCCACCACCATCGAAGTAAGCCATAGCAGGTAAAATTTATAGAGATCTTAAAATCCAGTACACAGCTCTTAACAAGAATCGGGAAACGAAACCACCACCTTCATTCATGTCTAGTGTCAACCAGCAAGCAAGATGGAGAGATATTTGCTGCTGGGAAATCAGTGATAACTGGGGCAGCTGTATCATAGGAAATAATCAGGAGTTCTACGGGTCACATCTGGCTCTCCTCTCCTTGGAGCTGGCTCAAACTGCAACCATGATCAAAAATAATCTTCAACTGTCATTTCTCATGCATTTGTGTGCGTGCATGAGCATATGCGTGTGTGTGTGCACGTGTGCGACAGAGAGAGAGAGAGAGAGAGAGAGAGAGAGAGACCTGGATGAAGGTGTGCCCTTTGCAGTCATCAACTTCCAAGATGGATGCCATGTTTCCACAACGGTAGCAATAGTTAGGTGCACTAAATATGGTGACCACCTTTTGTTCCTGCGTAAAATAAAAAAGAAATAGTCAATTCCAAACCTTTAACTTCTAGTGAAATAACAAGCAAAAAAAGGTTCAGAAAAGTGGCAGAAAGTATCATATTACATGTCCCCAATTGAATCCCTCCATGACAAGTTGATGAGCTCTCGCGATCAGCTTTAAATTGTTGGTATGGTTAAATTGCTCAGATATATCCTGCGATACCACAAAAAAGAATAAAAAGTGCACATTCCAGGCAATCTAGAGATGGCATACGATTTCAAAATAAAAGAAAAAGAAACAGAAAGAGAAAAGTAGAAGTAAAGAGAAGTTATTCTTACTTGACCAAAAGTATATCCAGCTCCACGGGGTGAAATACCCCAACCACATCGATCATCTGGGTCAGACCATAGGAGATCACACATGGGCCCTTCATGAGGAACTTCTTGAACACGGTCAAAATTCCGTATGTTATCGAGGGTCTCAATAGATGGGGACAGTCCACCATGCAGACAAAATATTTCTGATTCAACCTTTAAAAGAATTAAGAATGAATATTTAGAATTTTTTATATATGTCAACAATGTGTTAAATTAGAAATCAATGACAAAGTAAGTCAATCAATAAATCATCCGAGGGTATTAAGAAGACTAGTACCTTGAAAACTTCAAGATATGTATGACGAATAGATGTAAAAACAAATCAATACAAAGACATGTAAGAGCAACTTTCAGATGTTTTCTTACCAGTATTTGAAGAAAACACAAAACCTCAAAACAATACATCCTCAAACCCTTGGCTCATCTTTTTGTGGGCCCCACAACATTGTTGGGCACACATTGGGCGTTCAGAAATAGGGTAAAGTATATCTCTTAACTATTTGCACTACTATACTTTTGACTTGCCACCCTATGTTTTTCTTTCAATTTGAGTTTTTTACGTAAAGCTTTTGACACGAGTACCTGTCTCCCTGACTTCTTTATAGTAACCCATTTGACTCTAGGAAACAAGCTAAGAGACATGGCATGTAGCCCAAATGAGAAGTATCCACACATCCAGTTATCTTGTAGCAATGACTGTTAAACAAAAAACTATTATAGATAACTTTTAAAAGTTCGGTTTCCAATTAAAACTTTGCATTAAATCCCTAACTTAAAAGAAAAACAATATAGAAACCTGTTTCAAAGTAGGGGTTTCTATTAGAAGTTAGAAAAAATACAAGGAAATTAGAGATCAATAGTTGGAAAACATGACCTAAAGAATTCCAAATTCATCTTATTCATTACTTTATTTATGAGCCGCAAACAGTTTGTGCTGGATTCCTTTCAGATATCAACAAAACCTATCATGGCTTTTTCTAACCCATCTAGTCTTCTACTAACTCAATTTCTTCTTACTTCTCTACTCCTAAATACAGTAGAATGTTTACCAAAGGCTATAACTTCTACCTTTCAAGTAGAATGTTGCTGTGTCAATGCACAAGAATAAAACCCACGTATGCTTCTATAATAGCCAAATGTACAACTCAATATATCCCAATATCTACTAAAAGAAAAACTTTGCACATATACTGCCACACCTGAGAATTCAGCTTTTCATGGCGTTCTTATTAATACTTCATACTCATGCTGGATTCCAATACTAGTAATCATATCAATATAATGCAGATGAACACCGAAGTTAGTACGCTGCAAAACCAAAAGGAAGAAATCCATCCATTGGGGAAACATAGAAGGAAACAAAGAGTTCAATCACGGCACCCTATTACAAGCAAGTGTAATGAGGAACATGCAAGAGGCAGTTAAACCATGAAATTAGAGGGCAAGGAACGGTAAAGAAAGATAATGTAAAATCCACTGACCAAGGCTGTCAATGGAAAATAGTCAAAGAGATCCGTGAAGATCTTCCATACATTAGCATTGCCATACCTATTAATGCACAGCAAAAATAAAACATCAGCTCATATTAAAGAGGAAACAGATTTGGATGGACTTAGATAGTAAAGCATATCCAAAATATCCAATCAATACCAGATGATCTGCATTTTTTTTCTAAGCAAAAATACAAGAGATAAACGGTCAAATCATAATATTGTCATCTAAAGTAACTTGGTATCCGTTGACAACCATTTACTCTAAAAACTCAATTAAGAGAGAGGAGTAACATAACAAGGACCCGTTGGTATAGCAAGGAGTGGGCACACATCCAACTACGCTGCCCCCCTCAACGCTACGTTGAATACTCAAACCCATGACTTCCAGAGACTTCTAGTTCTGATACCATGTTAACAACTATTTACTCTAAAAGCTAGAACTGTTAGAGAGAGGAGTAACAACGTATATAAAGGACCAATGGGGAATGGGTATAACAAGGAGTTGATACACATCCAATTATAATATCTAATAAGAATAATCCATCTAAATTGGATCAAAACACAAGTATTTTGTGTGAAGACCCCATACAGCAGGAATGTGGCTGATACAATTACAAGACATGTCGACGTCGTTGCAAGCCAAATTGCAAAAAAGAAACCAAGACTTTACTAAACAAAAAGAAAAGATGAATAGTAAGTAGATGCCTAAAACATAATGCAAACTGGCCACACAGCTTTACGTTCCAATGAAACATAACATGAACGTGTAGCATATTAAATTAAAAATCATGGAGAAGAGGTAAGCAGCCAAAGATATACAAAAAAAGAATAAATTAATGCCCATAATTTGTTAGCCTTTAAATTAATTGATTATGGGTCTAAAATTAATTATGGGTCCTCTTTTCTTCGATAAGAAAAAGGTCCGTAATCAATTTTAGGCCTATAATGAATTATTTAAAGGTTACTAAATGGGTAACAAAAGTATAGTCAACAAGACTCCGTATTCGAGTCTTTTAATTAGAAAGAAACTACTAGTAAAAACTTTTCATATCAGAATCTTCCATGGACAACATAATGAATGCAAGATACTCACTTCCGTAGGCATTCATCATAAAACCCATAAACTTGTGTAATCTGCAAAGACAACGGTGAAGAATATTCAGCTCAAAACCCAGTGGTTTAGTAAAAAAAATATATTCAGTTCAAGACCATCGAAGAATATGCATCATATACATTAAAACTTTTACATACCAGTCTACAAAAAAACAGGAAACATAACAACTTCAGATCAAAATAAACAGGAAATATAGTTATACCCTGGCATCTACCTCTCAAGTCAGACTATTCAGCATTCAACTGAAATCCAGTAGAACAGGAATCAAAATACCTGACGACTTTCATGGTTTCCCCTAAGAATAGTAATTCGCTGAGGGTAACGAACTTTCAGAGCCACCAGAAGCTGAATAAACAATCTAGTCAGTACCATCAAAGTAGCAACAACCATATAAAAGGACAAAACAAACCGCACTAACAACCTTCAAGATAATAGTTCCAAAAAGTATAAACAATAAATATCCATGACCATACTGCAGTTCAGGTATGCTAAAAGTCTGAATGAATCCATCTAAAATATTACTTAAGCTTCTCTAAATAAACTCAAGTTTTAGGCTAACAAAATAAAATGTTGATGCATGAAAACAAGCATTTATATACTCTATTTTAGTGTCTCTTTGGAGAAAACAACAGATCCAACAACTTCGGCTATAACAGTACAGAAAAGAAGCTATTTGCAATTTGCAAACTTAAAGAAACTCTAACATGAGATGCTCTGCTTACACTGAAATTCAAGAGCAAACAGGTTCAGAACTTCAGATGTTAAGAGTTCAATAAAGTAAGACTATGTGGAACAAAACCCAATCACAGGAGATGACACCAAATCTTGAAAGCAGACAACGTATGTCTATCACCTCATTGAAAGTTGTACTGTTTCATCAAAAATATCGAAACACCAAGATTGGCAGAACCGTTACAATGTTAACCCAAATCAGTTTTCAAGGAGTTAAGATTAAAAAATTAGGAATGAATTGAGAGAGATATGACGAAGACACACATAAGTGGCATCTTGAATTATTAAACTTCAAGCTTGCCGAGTCAGTAAATATAAAACAGACATGGGTCCATAATCACCGCTTATCCAACTCCTTAAAAATAAAAGATTGTTGTAGATCTATGTCAAGATCACTAGTACTTTAGGAAGTATTTTTTAAATTCAATCTCCTCTTACTACTTGACCTCTAAGGCTCTAAGTTGAGCTCAACTACTCCACCAAGTAGGACAATGAAGTAGTAGTGTCATACAAAGTCCTAAAATTCCTACATCCAATTTTGATTTAGAAGCCAAGTTAGAACAATGAAACACCAGTCACAAGAGGTAGGATAGAAAGTAATTTTTTTCACATGTATTCTTATGTAAAAGATTGTGTTGCCCGTGCTATAGCACTGAATATTTTAAAAAATAAAAATTAGAGAAGTTTGTCATTTATTATAGTGATCTTTTAATTATAAATTTAGAGAAGCTTGTCATTTAAAAGAAGAGAATAGTGGAGAGATATTTATGGAGATTAATTAGGAGGAAATTTTGAGGATGATATTAAAAGAGTGAGGAAGTTCGTAGGATTTGGGTTTTTATAACCCAAACTCAAGAGGTAAGGGTTATAATAACCCAAGGTGTCAATTATTATATATAACCCTAAACCAAACAAATCCTAGTATCAGGATTAGACGCTTTCTGAAAAGTTTCTAATTTAGGATTAAATGCCTGATAAAGAGACTAGGTTAGATGCAGGCAAGTTTGGAAAGGACTAGAAGGTACAGATTTTGTTGTCACTGGCTATCTTATGAATTTTGCATGTATTTTATGGTTTTCTTCTCAATTCGTGATCAGTTAGTTTTGTGGCAATGAGAGCTTGCATTCCTGTGTCAGTTACTAGCTACAAAAAAAATTGCAGCTTTCCATGAATCAGCAGAGTGTCAATGTCTACCAAAAACAGTTTCATTTCTTCATATTGAACAGAAAATCAGCATTGTTTGAAATGCCTAAATCTCTCCCTAGATAGGATAAAGAAAATATTGGTGCCCGAATTTCAGCTAAAAAGATTTAGCTTTAGACCACTAATACCAAACTCTATAAGTTCTCTTTTTTGTAGTGATATACCTTCACAGTTATAAATATCTGAAAGAAGATTTTGTCATGTATCATCACCATATACAATAATCCTGTGACAAGATTCTGTTTGCTGTAGTTTACCCATCTACACAATGATTTCCTGACATGCAGAGAAATATGGCAATAATCTGATTGAACTTACCGTTACTGTTTCAACTGAATAATACCCACGATCCACATAATCTCCCATAAACAAGTAATTGGTATCTGGACACTACCAATCAAAAACAAAGAAACCATAAGATTCCAAATTGAAAATCGTATAAAAGAATCCAGCTCATAAAATAAAGAACAACAGGACCAAAAAATGAACCTGCACACTCTTAGCTAAACGCATCGGAAAATTAACAATAAAAAACTGTCAAAAAATATGTACCAAAACAGTTTGTAGATACTAAATCATCGCCAGTTTAATTTAATGATGAGTTTTATACTTGTGCACTCAACCAACTTCAGTCGCATTTTGAAAATAAATGAACCAATCTTATACAATCTGCATGTAAGAAAAATATTCCAAAACACAAAAAGCAAATTTTGTTGAAGATTTAAAAACAAACTTAAACAAGGGAATTTCTCCATGATTACATGCAAAAGAAGCTCTTATGTAGTCACAAACTGGCAGGCTTGGACAATACTCATTTAAACGTTCTCAAAAACAAGATTGAATAAAAAATGCCCAAGACGGAACAAGTACCTTTCCTCCAATTCGAAAAAGTTCTGCGAGATCATGAAACTGCCCATGAATATCACCGCAGATTGTGACAGGACTTTTCACAGGCTGCAGTACATAAAAGCATAAACAAATTACATATATCTACCTTTAACATGCTGCATACAAATATTTGTCATAAAAGATACGCAAAGGAGTATAAGATGAGTATCAATTAACAGCTAACCTAAGAGTTTATCTGAGACTGAGAAACTAAATCAAACAATATTGAAGTATCAGTTTTCCTACCTCAGGTAAACCCTAGTAAAATAACATTAAAAGAAAAATGTACAACCACGAACATAATAGAAATGAAGAAGCCAGAGTTAGGACTACTCAAAAAAATAAAGTTCCAATATAGAATATGGTACCATATGTTAATCCCATTTTAAAAGAAACACACTTTTTTTCATTTCAGGGGATAAGAAACTACTGCCACCAAACTACCAAAGGTTCAATTATGAGTCGTGATAGCATGCTAGGGAACATGGATGATAAATGAACATGTATGATTTTCTCCTCATTCATCCGTGGACAGAAAAAAGTGATCATTAACTTATTATCATCGAAAATGCCTATCACATTATTCTCGAAGACAAACCATGAGGTATATTCTTCACCATTACATGAACTGGTCAACCTCGATAACCAATGGCAAACGATTCTAGAGCCTGATTACCACCAAAAGCGGTGCAACTTGGACAGGCCCAAGTATTTTTGAAATGAAAGGCCCAAGTATCAATTATATGGTTCGTCTTCAAAAGAAAAATTTAAAGTCAGTCCATATTGGCAGTTTGGCACCAGAGCCTAACAAGATAGACCAATCCCAGGAATTTAAGCCACTCTCCAAAGCTTGGGTTGAATTGGAACTGATGTTCTACTAACCTGATCAACCCAAGCCCACCTCTATCATATGTAAAGGCATTTCAATGATGTTACTTAAAGAGGATAACGGAAACAATAATTATTTATAGTTTTGCTTTGACACTTTCTTCCCAATGTTCTATATCTCTGCTATTCCCATCAATCATCGCCATTCATCCAAACCATAATGAAGACCATGTGTTATTGGCCGAAATTGCTATGCTAAATCATGAATAAATTAGCTTTTCAGGTTGCACCTTTGCTCTTTAGTTTGAAAGATACATTTAGCATTTCCAAGCATTAGAAATTGAAACTCTCAAGAGCATTAAATCTATAATGATAAACAATCCCTATTGGCTGATCATATGAAACAAATTGCAAGAAGAACAATATTAGTATTCATGAGATAGGGAAACAAAAACATCACCTATAGTATAAGAAAAAGAAAAGAACAAAACGCACACCTGTACATTGCTCTCTTCCATTAATATTTCCTTAGCCTTCTCACATAGTCCCCTGACCTACACCCAAAGAAAAGCATAGATTATTGAAAGCTTAATATGACTCTCAGAAGCCAGGAATTTTATCCATTAGACAAAAAGTCATCTAGCACAGTAATTTAAGCAAATACTTTAAAAGTAGAATCCTGAAGTTGTACTATCTCTAAAAAAAGCGAGATTTCAACAAAATCATTTATTCACAAGTTAAATCGATATGCAGTTTAGCTTATAGGCCAGTAAGGGAATATTAGATTTGCACTTTAGGCCAGCAGAAAAGTATGACAGAATTAGGATTAAGCATGGAATCAATATGAAACACCAATTACAAGGAAATAACAATATATACACATGGAGACTATGCACTAACAAACCATTTTTTTTCTTTTGTTTGATCTGTGGACTAATATAATCATCGAAGTTTCTTCCTTTACTAATACAATTTTCATGTTCTACAGAAAGGTTAGCTCCATTACTATCAATTATTTTCACATTTACAGTTTTCATGGTTAATGCCTAATGGGCATGTACTATCTTTCAAAAAAAAGAGTAAATATCATGATATTGAATAAGAACACAGAAAATTACATCTTCAAGTACACTCTTTTCTGTACTCAACCTACAAGAAACAACATGCTTTTTTTTTCTTTTTGCTCCAATAAATGGGGAACATAAGCTATTGAAAGGAATACGGTATCATTATTACTAAGCAAAAACTGAAACCACATTATCAGAAACAGAATATGTTTTCATTGCATAAAAGTTGCAAACTTGGGACAAATTGACCAGAAATTTTACGGGTTACAATCAGTTGATACAAAAGGTAAAATCGTTATTCTTACTGTCTGTATAATCATTGGTTTGCTTCTAATAAAAAAACGAAAATAGGAAATGTTATAGAAATGGACCATGAATTAACTAAACAACTGTAAAACTCCTGCATGGGTAAGGTATCTCCCTTACATTTATAAATCAAATAATGGGATCCCCGCATACATCTTACAACTGCTACATAGATTGTAATAGATGCAAAAAATTCCTGTTAAAGACTACCTTAAATAACCCAACTTTATTAAAAAAAAAAAAAAAGACACATCTTACCAAGAAGAAGCTGTATTGATCTTTTAGAATTCACCCGAATAAACTAATCATCAGATAAAGATCAACCCACCATTTCAAAACAGATCCTCCACCTAAACATGACTCAAGCATCCAACAAGCCGATCCGTCTCAAAACTAAACAAATCTAGGGCAAACTCCCCATGATCTTCCCATAATTCCACTTCTGATCAAATAAAAATCCCTACCACAGCTAAACTCACAGATCACTTCCCAATTAACCCAGGAAAAGAAAAAATCGAAACAAATCAAAGCCGATCCCTAAAAAGAATCGATCTCATTCGAACAGCTCAAACGTGAATCAAGAACGGTAACTCATTGCGGTGAAAACTCTGATTTGATTTGTTCGAAAAACTACTAAGAAATGAGATTCAAAGAAATGAGAGAGAGAATAAAGAACGAACCTCTTGCTCAGACAAGGGCTTGCACTGCATAAGCTGTGCAATCTCTTCGTCAAGGTTGCCATGAGAGTTCGAAGCAACCGCATCTATACTCATCCTTTCCTTACTTCTTCTTCCTCTCGATCAAACAACAATAACAAAATCAAAAAAAAAAAAAAAAACCCTAACCCTACTCCGTCGTCCTTCGTCGTCGTCTCTCGGAGAAGAGAGAGAAAGAAAGAGAGAGAGAGAGCGAGAGGTGGTGGTGTAACCAAAAAGGAAACCCTCGCTTCTCTTCGATCACCTCTTTATCGGGTGCGTGCAAAAACTACGAAAGGCTCACAAAAACCATCCGAAAATGAAAACTCCAGTGTGGGATTCTGTGGATTCTGTACTTCAGGAAGTTTAGTTTTGAGATCCGTCTCTCGATCTCTTTATTAAGTGACCACGTGGAATAATCCTGACCGCCTAATAAATCAGTTCTTTAACGGAAAGTCAAAAATCTAGTGTTCTCTGGTGATTGGTAAAGAATTTCAGGATTTCATGCCCGAAAATCTAACGGCTTAAAATAATTTATCTTCGATATTTTGGGTTTGTTTGTGGGGTATTTAACATCAAAGAGTGTGCCAAGTAGTGGTCAACAAAGAGACCGAGAAATGGGTGTAGATAAAGCTAAATTTATAGGAAAATCCTACATAATTTTTTACTCAAAGCTAATCTCAAGGTAGAACTATTTTTCAGATACTCCATCCCAAAGTGATATGCATCCACTGTAAGAATTACATTTTGTAAGAAATTATGTAGGCTCTTCGGTAAGCCTATCATCACCGAGTTGGAAAACCCCTCAAACCACTTTTAGGAGGGTAATGGTAATGGATCTCACCTACCACATCAGATTCAGGCACTATTTTTGACATTTGGTCTGTCCAAAAATCATTTTCCTGACCTAATATTAGATAGAACACATTTTTTAATACATAATACGATTTTAACTAGCTCGCAACAAATCAAAGTCACCGTAATAGAACCTAATACCTTTTTTTCAAAAGAGAAGGATAATAGATCAATGGGACAGTCAATGTTTGTTCGATTATAAGTAAAAGAATTTAAGAGAAAATGACATGTTAACCACCGAAGTAAAGAACACATCACCATTTTTATCCCTTGTACCTTACTTACCATCTCCCATTGAGAGGTCAGTGAGAGATTTATTAGATCGAAGAATTGATTTGGTTGTTTCAGTTATAAATTCACCCAACTCTTGATTACATTAATGGTGTTTTCGATTTTTATTAGGCTTGAATTATCATTGTAAAGTTCGGACCAAGCCATTGAGTAGTTAAGACATCAATACATCCTCAATTTAGTATCTTAACTAAGTGTAGCCTTAAAACCTTGAAGTCAAGACATGATTGATGGACTCCCCACCCCCCAACAGAAATATAAATATTTTAATGCGGCTCCTATGCAGTTTCATTTTGAGCCGATAGGAACTATATTATCCTTGCGTGCCATCTTTCCGTACCAATTTTTTCCATCCCGCTTTTTGTTAATTCTGGTCATGTCCTTCAACATTTCAATCCAACCTCTAAAATAAATAGATTTGTTTACACCAAACAGTGGGTGGTACATGAATTCAACATGTCTTTTTCAAAAATGTAAATTATATCCTATAACTTTACTTTTTAGTTACACCTGGCTTACACCAGTTAGTGGGGTCACATAGAGATGATACTGTGACTGATTTTTTTGTACTGTAATCCTTTCATCTTTTATATCAACATCAACCCATGGATCATCTCCACGTGGGCTCACACACCGATGTAAATATTTTTACCATTAATGCAGCTTACACTTACCAGTGGGGTTGTTGGTAATGATCAAAGGATTGAATTTATTTTTGGCGATGATGATCTTCTCAATCAAGTACATCAACAGCAGCTCATGGATCATCTCAAAGTTGACCCACCTAATTACACTTCGCTGATACTTGTTAGCAGGGGGTCGCCTTAAGACAATCTAAGGGCCGATTTTTTTAAGAATGATCGCAGTCCAATATAAGGAACAAGTCCAACGTAAGAAACACGTGCGAAGCACATATAAGAGGTTTGTCTTATTAATATATTGAGGAATGTGGGAAGGTCTAGTGGACGTCCTTAGGGCAAGTATTATGAAAATTCTAAAGTTAGGGGTTTGGGGGTTTAGGGGTTAGTAACATGGTGAAACCTCAAAAAAAAAGTTTCAATTAAATTAAATAATGAACAACTTATCTCTCTTTCTCTTTCCTTCTCTTTTTCTTTTTCGTTCTTGTCTTTCTCTTTATCTCTCATAGTTTTGTAGGCAAGAGGTTAGCCTTGGGTAGTAGAGCTTTTACCTCAAACCCCTTAGCCCAACCTCAAAATTTCGACTGAACCTCAAAAATAGCTTATTTTGATTGTTTGAGATATCCATAGTTCTTGCCCTTACACATTAGACCTAGCTACCCAATGACTAATTTATGAAATTTATAATAGTATAGACTACACAAAGGAGTATGTTGCGGTCGATAGCCTTTCTTATGGTAGTAGGAAAGACTATGACAACCCGAGGGCGTTTGGCAACCACTCAAGAAGTTATTTTTTAACTTATATAAGTTAAAAAGTAAAAAAGCTTGTATAGTAACACTTTCACAAAGTGACTTCTATAAGCAAAAAAGTTTCTTTTGTTTGAAGCAAAAATTTTTGTTTTTTGCTTACGAAAGACCCCCCATATTATTTTTATTCTTGTTATTTTTTTTCTCATTATCTCTTAACATTTTTTCTTCATAGCAACCAAAAGTCTTCATCTTCTCCTCACTGATGATAATCATATGATAATGATGATGGTGGTGTTGATGATGGGTGATGATGATGATAATGGATACAGGAACCACATCAAACCCCTGCAGAGGAGGAATACGAAGCTCAGGTAGGGTCAATGCAAGCCATCCTACAACACTTGGAATAGATGCGTAGGACCCAACTTGAATAAACTAAGAAGTTGAGATCCTTAGCCGTGAGAATGAACATTTCAGATAGTGACTTGGAACACCACTGAAGAAGGGTCAATCAGAGCAACCCTCTGATCCTGAATGAGATGAAGGATATGGAGAGCAGTAAGAAGAAGAAGAGGATAAAGGTCAAGGTCAGACTGCAAAGGTAGAAGAAGTCCCAGCAGAGCAAGTAAGGGATAGTGTGAAGAAATAATCTCATTATGAGATGTCAGAGCAGGTTGACTCTAATGCTGGAGTTCAAATGCGGAAGGAAGAACTCCAGGATTTAGTAAAGAAACATCAGTAAGATCTAGCAGAGCTAAAATGGGCTATGATGGGAGGAAAATCACTGAACGGAAAGGAGTAGATTTGCCAGCACTTAAAAGGTGCACCACTAAATGAATCTATCATGAATAATGAACTTCCAAAGGATTTGCAGGTACCAAAATTCATAGCATTTAATGGGACAGAAGATCCGTTGGAGCATCTACTTCACTACAAGCAGACAATGGTAGCTTGAGAGAAAAATGATGCGATGCTGTGTAGAATCTTCCCCTGTACTCTTAATGGGGGAGCTCTTATGTGGTATCATAAACTTCCTAGGGGCTCTATTAAGAGTTTTGAGCAGTTGATGGAAGCCTTCATGACCTAGTTTACCTGCAATAGAAAGCATCGACCTGACCTAGAGACATTGTTTGCCCTGAAGTAAAATGTAGCAAAGTTCATCAGGGATTTACAAAGAGGTTTTTTGAAATAGCATCTTCAATTGAGGGGGTAGATGAGAGTCCAATTGCGATCGCATTCAAAAATGACCTACTGTTTCACTCTGAACTCTACAAATCACTTGTGAAAAGATGTGCAACCTCCTTGGACAAGATGATCTTACGTGCAGATAAGTATACAAAGTTAGAAGAGGATGTTATTTTGATTGCAGTACGGTGGTTGCAACAAATTCCTTTCAAAAGCCCCAGGTATCAGGAAATGAAGAAAAATAAAAGTTTAAAAAGGGCAGACCTCCATGAAACAAAGATGAAAGGACCAGATTTCAGAAGCAAAGATACATGCAGATCATCACACCATTAAATACATCTCTAGAGCACGTCGTCCAGTTTGAGCCTTACTTCAGATGGCTGAGGTCAACAAAACCACCGGAGAATAAAAGGGACAAGATCCAGCTAAGTATTATGCTTACCACCGTTATTATGATAATCAAACTAATGATTGTAGGGCACTAATGCACTCGATCTAAGAATGGATCGAAGAAGGACACTTATAGGAATATGTAGACCAGGCAGGAGGAAAAGCAGTTGAATCGATACAGGATAAAGAAAAAAGAGAAAATCATATGTCAGATCCGCAACCAAACAACTCAGCTCGTCAGGCAATAGCTAAGGGGGTGATAAATTTGATACATAGACTGACACTATATGGCTTATGCAAGTCGACACCTATCACAAGAAAAGAACAAGAAAAAATATTATGGATTGAAAGCAGAAAAAACATACAAGATCGATTTGTTGGTTGCACAAGAGAAGTGGAGTTATTAGTAAGACAGAGGAGCTGATCCGACCTGAATTCGTCTCAATTCAAATAAAGATAAGATCTTCATTTCTCTTACTTTGAGTTTTATCTTTATTTTATTGTTTTTCCTTTGTAATTTTAAAATCCTCTAAAGGCGAGGTCTTCTACCAAAAGGTGGAAAACGTAAGTCTGCACCACTGCAGCTAAAGATATGATCTTCATTTTTTTGACTTTGAGTTTCATCTTTATTTTATTGTTTGTCCTCTGTAACTTTAAAACCCTCTAAAAGTAAGGACTTCTCCCAAAAGGTGAATAACGTTAAGTCTGCGCTTCTACAGCTAAAACCCTTTATAGTGAGGTCTTCTCCTAAAGGGTGGAGAAGTTTAAGTCTGCCCCGTAGCAGCTCTAAAACCTTCTGCAGTGAGGTCTTCTCCTAAAGGGTAAAGAAGTTTAAGTCTACCACATTACAGCAACAACTAGAATTTTAATAATTCAATTCTAGTATAAGGAAATTGATTTCAATCAAAGTTACTACAAAACACTACCTCAATAAAACAGTTAGATATGTTTAACTAGTTTTAAAGACTTCCAGTCAAGGTACAAGTCAGAATCCCTACCAGTATAAAATGAAGTAGTAACTGCAAGGTCTACAAGTGCAACCAAAATGATAAGCAGAGTCAAACTACTTCAATACCATCCTTAAAAACCAAAGGGACAACCTCTATCTCATAACCAAGTACGCTATTCTGTCGTAAAATGTTCTTCAACCTATTTATCTCTACAAATAGTTGAGTCCTTGTTTTCTGAGCTTTAACTCGAACCTTTGTCACCTCCAAGTTAAGCTTATCCTGCAGTTCTAACTTAAAATTCTTAGATAACACAGTTGCGTTCATGAGCTCTACATCAGTAACTTCTTTCCATGCCTTGACAAGCTTAAGCTCATGATCAACCTTCATCTTAGCAATTTTTCTCTCTAAGCTCATGACCATCCTTCATCTTAGCAATTTTTCTCTGTAAGGACTTTAGATTCTTATTTGCAACTCCTTGTTGTTTTTCTTTGAAAAGTGTCATCTATCTAATGGTAGTATAGTTGTCTCTAATAGTTGTCTCGCATTGTGTTCGCCTTCCTTACCAAAAGCAGAATCATCGTCGTAAATAACTTCCCCTGAATCAACAAATTTGAGGAGGATTCTACGAGCTTTCTTTTTAGCTTTTGAACCGGCGTCGTTTATACGAGCTACCTTGGCGGGACAACTATCAGAGGCATCTTCTGTAAATGAAATCTCTCTTGTGTTTGGGAAGCTGGGGGTTCTGAAGTCAACTTCAAGATAACAATACTCGTCCCCATCGCAGAAGAAGACGGTAAATCATTTTTTGGAACATCAACATCGACATCCGAGTTGGAGCAAGGGGCAATAGTTAACTCGACAGTAGCTGAGTCAAAAAATTTACTATCTATGGGCTGGTATTAGATGATTTTGAAGACTTAGATGAAGTGGCACTTGAAAAGGTTGAAGTTGACCTATTAGAGTCTATCTCTGAATCGACGGTTGGATGTAAATACATCTCCTTTATAGCCTCTTTTGCTGACACACAGAACACCGAAAAGAATATGAGGTAAATATTAACAGAAAAAAAATTGTAATGCCATATAAGTAGTAAAAATAAACCTGAAGACCTGAAGTCACGGGGTACTGCAGCGGGAGCATTGACATTAGGACCAAACTTCCAATCCCCAGAAACTAGCAAGGGTGTTTCACTCTAAATCTTATCAGAGTTTGAGGGAGACTTCACCAAAACTGGAGTACCAACACGGTGGGCAAATACCGGCCAGCAGATCCTATTGACCCTAGAGAGCACGCCAGATTGATTCGAAACTCTCTTTATAATATATTACTTTTAATGATTTGTGATGTGATTCTATTTCCAAGTTCATGTGTGGAATTCTCAATTTCGAAACATAAAAAAGGGTATAGGCTTGATTGGTATGTGAAACATGAGATAACATTGACGAACATCAACAAGGTTTGCAGGTCGACAGGTCGATACTTGTATATCATGCACTCTATGTTATGGGATTTTTATTGAACACATGGTGTGCCATCAAAGTCAGGTAAACCAAAAACTTAGTTCGCAGAGATTTACCTATTAAAATAAGAACGACCATGGTAGGTCGGTATCCATCAAACGCGATAGGTGTGTTCTAGTTCTTATAAAAAATAGCTAGGTAAGTCCGCAAGTTGGCAAGTTACCAATTTCGAGGCTATTGCGGGCATTTAATCGAACACATTAGATGCCTTTTTGCATTAACTTAGCAGGTTGGCAAGATAACAATATGTTACATCAGACATATTGAAGCATTTTATCAAAATGACCACGCGCATCAGGTTGGTAGGTCAGCACAAGTCTAAATACACACTACAAGAAAACTGGCCTTTAGTGGCCACCTTTTACCGGTGGCCAGATAAAACCGCTACTAAAACTAGTTTTTACCAGCGACCAAAATACGATCATCGCTAATAATAAGTAGTCTGTTATCAGCGACCAACTTTTACCAGCGGTCCCTTAAGCCCTCGCTAAAACATATTTTTACCGACGACCAAAGGGTGGCCTTAGCTATTTAGCTTCTAATATGTACTGGTGGTTATAAAATACCCTCGCTAAAACATATTTTTACCGGCGGCCAAAATACGACTGTCGCTAATATTGAGTAGTCTGTTATCAGCGAGCGACCAACTTTTACCGGCGGTCCGTTTATCCCCTCGCTAAAATATATTTTTATCGACGGCCAAAAGTGGCCTTCGCTATTGAGCATCTAATATTTACTGGCGGTTACAAAATTCCCTCGTTAAAATATATTTTTACCAGCGGCCAAAATATACCTGTCGCTAATATTAAGTAGCCTATCATCAACGACCAACTTTTACCAGTGGTCCCTGAATCCCCTCGCTAAAATATATTTTTACCGACGGCCAAAGGGTGGCCTTCGCTATTTGTGCTTTTGATATTTACCAGCGGCCAGAGAATCCCCACGCTAAAACATATTTTTATCGGCAGTCAGCAAAATCTCTCTCTAATACTTTATTTTACCGACGGCCAAAGGTGGCCTTCGCTATTGTGCTTCTGATATTTATCGGCGGCCTTGATATCTCCTCGCTAAAACATATTTTACCGGTGGTAAACAACAATCCGTCACTAAAAATAAAAAATTATGTTAATTATTGCGCGAAAAATGTTCGCGCCATATATATTTACCGACAAGATACCTTCTAACCCCCGATATTAATCATGATCCAATATCTGGTTGCCGTGGCACTTGATCATAGTACGTCACTTGATATCATGACATAATATATTACTGTAGTGACCATGTCAGAAGGTTATTGCATCGGTCATGGAACAAAGTTATAGCATGTGATTGTGGCACAACACTAGCTAGTTATAACACGTAGTTGTCATGGCACGACATTAGTAATGGCACAATGGTCATTGGCATGAATTTAACTGATGACCAATGTAATGACCATGTCCATAACAAGTATATCCCCAGTTCTATCCCGACTATATATATAATACAACCGTTGAACGGTATAAATTAATGAGTCTGGATCCGTGTACATCATTATATGTACATCGGTANTTCACGCATCTGACGAGAAGTTGCAGATCTGCTTCTCAGTTGATTTCATCGTCCTCTTCAAGGGCTTCTATAACTATGGAGAGAGAAGTTGCAGATCTGCTTCTCTGAATTTGACGAGGAAAACGAGAACAATGGAGAAAGAGGAAGGGAAAGAAACTTGAAAAAATTTCGAGGAAGAAAAAAACGCAAGTGAAAAGGGGCAGGAACTGAAAAAAATAACGCGGAAGTAGTCGGGCTCTTTTGGGGGTTTACGTTTTTTTCTCACGATTATAAACGTAATAATCGTTTCAGCATTAATTCTTTGATTTTTTCTAACATCTGTACTAGTTATTAACGGTTATAATCGTTACAATGTTATTAACGGTTATAATCGTTACAAACTAAAAAACCAGTGTGTTACAAATTTGCTATTCTAGTGTAGTGTATATATATAATGCCACCGTTAAACGGTATAAATTAATGAGTCTGGATCCGTGTACATCATTATATGTACATCAGTATTCTTACATTGGTTGTGGGGCCCACATTGTAAGGAACCAAGAGCTGATTTTTTGGTAAAAATGATCTAAAAGATGAGTAGAACATCCCTACCAAAAATCATATCATTCTTAAATTTATAGGCCCATCAAAAATTAATCAGAATTTGATTAAAAAATTACAGTTGATTAATGAACGATAATAAAGAAAGTCAGCTTTTAATGAGGCTAGAATCTGGTGATTTTTGTTGAGGATAATCTAGAAGGTGAAAATAACACTCTTAAAAAAATTAGCACTACCGCATGTGGGTCCCACATACCACTGTACATATAAAATGTACAAATAAGGTTGTATGTCAATCTGTTCTCTAAATTAATTTTGAAACTTATGTAGTAGTGCCATTTTCTAAAATAGTGGTTAAAATAAACTGTCGAACCATCTTCATGTAGGCCCCATAATTTAAATGATCACGGTGGTTAAAAAATAATTAAATATTAGTGTTATTGGGACTATACTCGATCAAACTGAATTGATGTGCGGTCCACTTGGGTTAAAAATTGGTATGGGTGTTCGCCACACTATGTAGATCATCTTCACAAGAAATAAACCCATTCTAAAACTTATAATCCTATAAAAAATTGATTATAACTTGATTGAAAATTAACGTTAAGGAATCAATGGTTAAGACTTCTAATTAATTTTGAAAGGTTATGAAGTTTTAGAATGAGATAATTTTTTGTGAGGATGATCTAAATGGTGAGGTAAACACCATCACCAAATTTTAGCCCTTGGATACATCTAAATGGACCCCACGTCAATTTAATTTGGGTGGGGTGGAAAGGGAATAAGTATTGGGCGGAAATAACATAACCCAAACATAATTTGGGGAAAAATTAAGAAGTGAGCGGGACTTAACCCGCTTAATCTTTTTCCTTGTTTTTTTCTTTCACAAAACCTACTGCACCCCTCTTCCTTTCAACACGGTAATGGTGCCCTAGGAGCTCAATCTCATCATTTTCTCGCTCATAACGAAGGTAAGCAACTCGATCTTACTTCCTCCCTCAACTCAATCGATTTCTAGTGCTTATTTGATGGGGTTATTTGACAGTACTGCTCCTCTGTTCTTCTTCAAATTATTAGTGGTGCCCTAGGTAACTCATCGATCTCTCTCACTGGTAAGTTCTCTTTCTCTCTCTTCCTCTTGTGCCTTCTTTTTTTTTCTCTCTTTGTTTGAAAAAATCAGTAATAGTGGGAGGGTTTTTAAATTTTTGTAGTTTTTTTTGGGGGGTTTAAAGGCCTAATAGGGATGTTTTAATCTCTCTCTCTTTCAGATTTTCTTTAGGTGCTGCAAGTTAGGTTGAAGCAGCCCAACTGGTACGTTGATTTTGTATGTTACATGTTAGGGTTTTGTTAGGTTGTAATTTTTTATGGCTTTTAATAAAATAAATTGCTGATATAGATTCATTATTATAGTATGTTTGCGTTTTTTATGATTTAATATGTTGTTTGGGATTCGAATATAGGAATATGATTGAATTTTTTTTTAATCTAAAAACGTGTATGTTGTTAGTAGTATTAGGTTTTTGTTAGGTTATGATTTTTGGGTTTTTTTTATTGCATTTTAATAATAGACATTATTGTTATAGTTGTATTATTATAATAGGTTAGTGGTTTTTATGTTTTAATAGTAACTAAATGAATTTAGAATATCTCTTTTGTTGTTTGGTGATGCTAAGAACTTAGAAAAAGATTATAGAACAAGCATTGATGACTTTTAGCCAACCCAAATATGTTCACAGTTGGTGTGTTTGAATACAACGTGTGTTGTTGTGCTAACTTTTGTTTGGGTACTTTGTGTTGATGATATTGAAGTTGGCTAACTCTAGCTTGTCTTGGGATTATGAGCACTCTTACTTGTTATAATGTTATCTTGTACTCAAAGAATACTTTTATCAATTGACTTAGTTAAATTTTGAAGCCTAGTAATATAATCTTGTTTTTTTGGAGATTTTGGATATTCTTTCTTTGGTTACATGAATTTTAAGAGTTTGATCTTATTCTATATGGATTAATGTAATTTGTGTTTGTTGCAGCTATTTGGGAGTTTTTTGAGTTGATAACAAGCATCATTGGTAGAAACAAATTTTTGGGGGCGTTATGGATTTGTAAAGCTTGGCTGAGAGCATAGAAGGTGTTATTGTTGGTGATTAGATTTAGGTAAAAATTAGGAAATACAATTTTTATGATGGTGTCTTATTGATGTTTAAATTTTAAATTTAGATTGTGTATGGTTTGAGTTTTAAGTATTGTTTAAGGAACAATTGCAAGATATTTAGTTTTTGTATGTTTGAAATAGACAAAGACTTCTAAATTCAAATTGGATTTTTAATGTAGGTTGAAAGTGCATGTTTGAATTCACAGGGTATTTAATTCATATTACCATTGAAAGTAACAATAGTTGAAATAGCATATTGATTGTACATGTTGTTACAAAAAAAAACATTACCGCCGGCCAATGAAAGCTATCAGTAATAGTTACTCTATGTATTCATTTTTAGCGACGGCCAAAAGCCCTTGGTATATAAGTTTTTAGCGGGGGTCAGAAAATCTACGGTATAGTGTTTTACCGGCGGCCAAAAAATCTTTGGTATAGCGTTTTACCGGTAGCCAGAGTTATCGTCGCTAAATGAGTCATTACCGGTGGGAAATAAGCTGGCCAGTATATCATACATCAGCAGAGGTCAACAAGGCCTTCGGTAAATAAAGTTTTACCGGCAACCACCAAAGCCTTCAGTATATACTGTTTTACCGGCGACCAACAAGGCCTTCGGTATACAATGATTTACTGGCAGCCAGCAAAGCCCTCGGTATAAACCTATGACGTTAACAGTTTTGAGAGATTGGCAACTAAAATAAAAAACTTTTATCGACGGCCGAAAAAACTTCGTTAAAGGTCCTGGCTTTTACCGGTGGTTGAAAATTCATTGGTAAAACTTTTAGTGACGTCACACTTTACCGACCAAGGCGGCGTCCATATACGGCCGTCGGTAAAGACCTTTATCGGCCAATTTTGGGCTTTTATCGGCGGCCACCGACCCCCGCTAAAACACAAATTTCTTATAGTGACAAAAAAATGAAGTATTTTTGGATATTTCATCGAACATAAGGTGGGCATTCAATCAAATCAGTAGGTAAGCTGGTGTGAGGTATGATGCGTTAAACAAATGTATTGTATTAAAGCACCAAGTTGCACCACGCCAAGGTGAAGCGTTTCTCATTGTTTTTGAATAAATATCCTTACTTGTTTCTTAACAGTGAAAAAAAAATACTCTCTCTCTTTATAATTTACTAAACGGGGGTTAGCAGACCTCGACTTAACTGAATGGAAAAACAAAAAAATAGTTGGAGGAACTTACCTCCTGAAGTAGAGAGAGGTCCGCATGTGAGGTCGGCTTTTCTTAGTGTAGAACCTCAATACTCTAAAGCCAAACGACCTCACTCCTCACTCCCTTTCATATCTTGCAACCTCAAATTGAAAAATGACATCTACTAACTAGGTACAATGGCATACCAAATCTAAGGTATGCGAGACTTTATTTTGGAAATGACTTCTTGTATTCTTGTTTGGTATATGAAACTTAGTTCCATTTTCAAAGGTAATAGCTTTGCTTCTTCTTAATGTGTAAAACATGTCAGATGCTAATTAAGTGTTTTGGTTTCACACTTCATTAAATTTTTTTCTAGATATTAGATGAAATGTCCCGATGTTATCATTTTGCCTATTTAACAGACGCGAATATTCGGAATGTTGGTTTGTATAAGCGTACTTGTTTCAAGATATTGGCGTTTCTCGATAAGTCAGTCAGTTAAGAACTGGACTTACTCACCGAAAATGGGGTATTGTAAGAGCCAAAAATAATAAGTAGAATTACAATCGTACACATGGTATACCAAATCAACTCCTCAGATCCGATAACTCACCTGGTCAACTTGTCAGGTTAATCAACCCACCTAGTTAGCTCGTCAAGTCGGTTAGCAAAGCAAGTCAGCTCATTAGATGAGTTCGTCCAAAAGAATTTGATTTAAAATAAGTTAGACTAAGTCCAACTTCATACCATGTTAGATGACGTGACTTAGTGTTTTCAAAGAATCTAGGATTTTATCTGCTTAACAATAGTTAGCTCAGCTGACGGGGTTGAGATCACGTGCTCTGAAGATCTCGCACATAAATCTCAATAAAGGTGGGAGCTCATCGATAAATAGATGGGATACTAGCGAGGTAAAGGCAATAAAGTTTCTCTAGAACCTCCCTGCTTAAACTTTTAACTAACTTGATCATCAGAGTGCTAACCATGTAGGTTCGTAGGTCTTCCTCTGCAAGTGGAAGAAAGCTCATCATCAGAGAAGAATTACGAGGAGAGTTCTTGATTTGATCTCAGTACCTCATTTTTTCACCTTACAAAAAACTTATTATTTTACCATATTTATTAGATATGTTTTTTTTCTTCTAATTAACATAAATATTTTAAACATATTTTATATTTTCTTGGTAAAAATAAACCCCTTCTTTTATACTATATCTAAAGAGAAGCCCCCTTCCCACACGAATGTTCGACTCTTATTGGATTCCGTAAACACCCTCAAGTTTTATGTTTACCCAATTTGGGTTTGTTAACGTGTGCCCTAAGGGCACACGATTAACAACATTAAATAATAGTACTTTATCTTTGGGAAATACATTTGGCTGACTTTTACTGTAAAAAATGGTGCCTTTTAGAATGTTAGTTTTTATTCCGTAAATGCCCCTGCTATTAGAAAAGTGAGACTAGGAGAGAATCTTCCAACGTCAATTCAACAAGAGACTTTCCCACAGGATTTATGAGTAATGCTACACGTACTGAAAGTGGTTGACACCAAAGTTAGACCGAAATTCTTGTGGGGTCTACATAGACACAATTCAAGGGCTGAGATTTTGTGAAGATGTTATTCCCATCATGTGGATCATTCTCATGAAAAATAAACTTATTATAAAACTTTTAACCCCATAAAAAAATTGATAGAAATTTAACGCTTTGGAATCAACGGTGGGGATTTTCAAACAAGTTTTGATGGAGTTATAAGTTTTAGAATGGGCTTATTTTTTTCGAAGATGATCTACATGGTGAGAATTACATCTTCACAAAATTTCAGCTCTTGGATCGTGCCTATGTATACCCCACAAGAATTTCGGTCAACCTTAGTATCAACTCATTTTTGTTACGTGTAGCATTATTATTTTCTCATTTACTTGTTGTGTTGTTGTTTTCGTTTTTATGTTGGTGTTGTTGGGACCAAGGGGGGGTTGGTTAGATTTTATCCAAAGGTTGAAATTTAGTGATATTATTTTTTTATCAGTCCATTCTAAAATTTATAACCTATCAAAAATTGATTAGAATTTGATTGAAAATCAACTGTAAAAAATCAATGGTGAGAACTTCTAACTAATTTTTTTATAGGGTTAAAAGTTTTAGAATTAACTAATTATTTGTGAGGATGATCTACATAGTGAGTTTAACACCATTACTAAATTTTAGTCCTTGGATACTGTAACGACCTAAAATAATTTAGTTGACCAGTCAATGTCATTCCGAGTCAATTAGAGTCTAATCCAACGATTTGACCGTGAAACCAATTAATTATTAAAATAATTAAGCTTAGTGTTTAAATAATTAAACTTGAAATTAAATAAATGAGTTTTTGATCGGAGGGTAATTTGAAGAATCGAACCGTACGAATGGATAGATCTCGAAAAGTTATTCATTTCGACTACTCACACGCAAAAATCGAACACCGAATGATCCCAAATGAAGGCCCGGAATACGATTTGGATTGGTACCGAATGTACCCGCGATTTTGACTTTGATTTTGACCAATCGTTTTAGATATATACAATATATACGTGTATTTGATGTATTAAAAAAGCTTTCTTGTAAACTTATCCTTTGTAAACATATTTTTATATGTGTGTATACACATAATTTATGTGTATGTTTATATACCAAAGTTTTTCTTTAAAATTTATCCTTTAATAAGTAAAAAAAAAAAAACTTTTTTTTTATTTCTTTCCACCGTTTGGAACAGTGGAGAGTAGAGGGAGGCGGTGAGAAAGACAGAGAAAGAGAAGGAGAAAGAGAGAGAGGAGAGAAAGAGAAGGAGAAAGAGAGAAAGAGAAGGAAAGGAGGAGAAAGAGAAGGAGAGAAGGAGAGAGAGACGGTGACAGAGAGAGAGAGAGAAGGAGAGAAAGAGAGAGAAGAAGAAGTTGATGTCGGTCCGTTGGATTTCGTAGGGACCATTTAATTGGTAGATTGAGGTATAATTTGAAACCCTAGCTCTGTATTTAATTTTAATTAGATATTTTATGTTGTTAATCTTAGTTTTCAATTTTAGGGTTGATTTCTGTTAATAGTTTAAAGTTTGATTAGGCCTTTCAGACCCTTAATTGTTGAAACTGATAATTGGGAAGGTTGGTTTTGACCCAAATTATTGTTTTGTGTTAGATTGTAGATTCGGAGGTCTAGATTAATTAAAGAGGATATTTAGAGCAAATTGGGTTGTAGTCCTAAAGCCCTTATTTAATNTTACTTATCTGTATTATCTTGTTCTGGAATGAGTTTGAATTCTTTGCAGGAAATCATCAAAAGATTACTCCTAAGGTTTAGATGTCATAACTATGGGGGAGTGTGTCTTTATTATGTCTTGAGTATATTGTAAAAGGAATTTTGCTGTAATGGGGAAGGGTTATATTTTTATTTTCTCTTAAATGGTTTTGTCACGAAATCGACAAAGGGGGAGATTGAAAGGTCCATGTTTTATGTTTGTCGAATTTCGTGTCAAAAATTAACTCAAGATGATCTCTTGTAATTCTGAGTTAGAGTCTAGTGAGTCTCGGTTCACTTCGGTTGAAAGAGAAGAAATCTACAAAGGCTCCGAAGAACTCAACTCACCACCGGAAGACATCCTAGGATGGTAAGTGACTTAGAACACTAAGTACCATAGGTGGTTAGATTGCTAAGAGTGTTTCCCACACTGTTTGTTCTTGATAAAATGTGTTTTAAAAGATAAAAATTTAATCTGGACAGTTTTGGTTTCGAAACCAAGAAGCTTGGTTTCGAAACCAACTGCATTGATGGTGTTATTTTTATATAGGGAAAAGTCTGTTTCGAAATCAACCTCAGTTTGATTTCGAAACCAAACTTTATCTGATGACAGATGAAGTTTGGTTTCGAAACCAAAACTGTTGGTTTCGAAACCAAAACTCATCTGTCTTCAGATGAATTTTGGTTTCGAAACCAAACAGTTTGGTTTCGAAACCAAAACCACATCTATCTTCAGATGAAGTTTGGTTTCGAAACCAACCTGTTGATTTCGAAACCAAAAGACAATAACCATCACAGGTGCTTGTTGGTTTCGAAACCAAATCAGGTCAGTTTCGAAACCACATGTTGGTTTCGAAACCGACTGGCTTGATTTCGAAACCAACGCCCAGATTCTTTTTTTTTAGTGCGATTTTCTGAGCTGTAAAGTAACTTTTTAACACATTATTGCTCATCTCCCTCTAAGCCTTGTTTCAGGGAGATAATTGAGCATGGGAAAACATTTCTAAGTGGGATGAGAGGCTCAATGGATTATTCTCTCATCCCCAATAATGGTGTCTACCATTAGACCTAGAACTAATAATTTAGTCTAGGATTGAGCTGGACATCTTCACTATAAATAGGGGTTGAATCTCCAGTATTCAATCAACCATTCACCCCTCACCTCAACAAGCTCTTGAGAGTTTTTCAAACTCGAAATTCTTAGTTCTCAAGCTTGTTGAACTTGGTTCAAATCCTTCCCACTTTAAACCAAAACTCTGTTTTTGTGTGCCGGTGGTATTCCGGTGGTGAAGCTTGAAAGTGTCAAGCAAGTGGTGATACTTGAAGAGTCAAGTATTGGTTCATGGTGCGGGACTTGCGGAGGTCAAGTTGGAGACGCATCATCATCTACTAAGAGGCAAATTCGTGGAGTTCGAATTTGTTGAAGAACTATACACCGTAGCTGTTGGAGCGTAGAGGGAGTCGTAATTCGTGTCCATCGAGTGGTAAATCGGTTTGTAAGTTTTCATTTCTTTTAGTGGATTATTTTCTGGACTAGGTCCCGGGGTTTTTCCCAGTTTGGGTTTCCTCGTAAACAAAATCTCTTGTGCATTTCTTTACATTTATTAAGAGATTGAAATATTCGATTCTTGTTTCCGCATATTAAAGAATCGAATAAGTCAATACTCTTGACTAGAGATTTTAGTTTCCATCTTTATCACCAACATTATTTTTATTTGGTGATTGTGTAATCCTTAACCTTAGTCACATTGACATACGGTTATTCCAACTAATAACCGTAAGGATTTTAGACTTTCATAGACAAGTGTGGTTCTGCCCCTACATATATCTGATCTCTTAAGTCTTAATTTTTCCCATGGCTTCTTCCTATCTTCACCCTCCATATGTTAAGACTTAAGTTTCTGTTCTGCCGACCCCGCAATCACCCTCCTAAGATTAAAGGCATATACACAGTAGTTCCATACTGCTCGTGAATATTGGCAATGAAGCAACCATGATAAATCCTCTCCTAGTAAAAATTTTTGTTATGGGAAAGGCCTCATTCATTATAGCCACGCCACAAACCCGACTTTCGATTGATTACCTTTCTTCCAAATTTCATCTTACCTTATTTTTCTTTATTTGTGTTATCTGTTTCTTGTATGGTATCAGAGCCATGTTGATTCTGGTTATTTTAACCTATGGCTATTGCCCAAACTCTTTCTTCAAACATCACCTCCATGACTTATATTCTTATAGCGAAATTAACTTCCTCTAACCATTTACTTTAAAGGTGGTAGTTTATGACTTTCAGGTTACATTGTTTGGCTTTTTCTTTTTGGTCCAGCGAGTGATGGAATTGAGGGTCTGGAGAATCTCGATTACTTTGTTTGGCGTTGTCATGATAAGTATATTTTGGGATGTATTTTTTAGGTCGAACTTATTGGTATCACTGCCTTGTGTTGTGTGACTCTATTGGAGCATGCCTTTTGCTGCTCAATCTCAATCCCGTGTTATGCAACTCCGTTTTCAATTGCATAACGCTAATAAATGTGCTACTTCTGTTTTAGAGTAATTTTTTTTGGTAGATCTGTTCTGTTCTAGAGTAATTAGGCTATTATATTGTAACTTTAAAAACAAATACTAGCAACAGGCTTTAGTAAAAATATATTTCAATAAAATATCGCAATTTCATTGATTTCTTAAGCTATTTTATTTCTTATTTATCTCATACATTTTTTTAATTATTTTGTTAATTACTTATTTCACTTCCAATTCCAAATATGTAAACCTATTTACCTCCATCACCGCAACTGTCTATAACCCACACAAACACCGAAACTAGATACATACTTATCAACAACCTAAGAATAAAAAGAATTTTTCAAAACAAAACATAGATGAAGTTTAGGGTATAGATCTCCAATTAAATAGGGTTTTGAGTATGATCACACAAAACTATATGATAAGGAATAGAGAAGAAAGAAAAGAAGTGTAAGACGTTAAATTGTGCCCTAGAAAACGACGAGCAATTTACCTCATTATTGTTTTGGTTTTCATTAGAATTGGTTTATATTTATAAAACTAAGAAAATAACTTGGGATAAAAAGTATACATTGCAAAACAGCAAATATTTTTTTTTGAATATTTCATTGGTACCACACCTTAAAATTGTTGCTATTTCCATTTTGCAGAGATTCAGTGGTATGGACTACATAAAACATATTATTATTACTAGTTAATCGGCACGCGCAATGCACGACCTTAAATGTTATAGCCATTAAATTTGTTCAAATACTATCCCCAGTAACCCTCTTTTTAAATTAGTAAACTATATTCTTTTAATAGGACTTTTATTACAAAGTTTTTTTATGCAACTATGTGGCCTACATAGCGTTGATCTAATGGCTAATTTTTTGTAAGGATAATCGCCTGAACATATAGATTATCCTCACGAAATATCATATCATTTTCAAAATCCTAACTCCAAAAAAACTATTTGGACACCAATAATACTAATTGAACAATTCATTTACACAATATAACTCGACTGGGACAGTGTGGATCGTCAGGAACTATCTGCTTGCTATTTTAAAAAATAAAATTTGCAATAATTTTTTTAAAATAAAGAAGTAAAACACACTTTTTATCCTTTCCAAAAACTACAGGCTATTGAAAACTTAAAACCACTTGTTTATCAAAACCATGAGTTAGTTTCCACTTTTTCATTACTTGGTGGGTTTATTTAAACTTAAAACTACTGGTTTTTTGTCTTTTTAACCCTTGGTCTGTGTTTCAGTGTTTTTTGGCTAATAGGAGGTTCCAATGACGCTATTAAAGTGCATGCATGTTGGATCTCACTTCATCTTCTGAAGTCGAATCCATTATAAACCACGTAGATTTCATTTATGGGTTTTGTTAACGTGTGCCCTAAGGGCACACGATTAACAACATTAAATAACAGTACTTTCCCTTGGGAAAATACATCTTACTGATTTTTATAGTAAAAAATGACACTTGTTACGATGCTACTTTTTATTCCGTAAATACCCATGCCTTAATAAGAGGGAAGCTTTCCGATTTTTTCTCATTTACTAGTGTTATTGTTTTTGTTTCTTTACGGTGTGACTAAGGTGGGGCCGGTTAGCTTATTATAGCCAATTATAGGACCCACATGAATTAAATCATTCAATCTAGCGATTTGATTTTTAGGAGGGATGGTTGTGACAACAGTGACGATGGTGGTGAAGATGGACCATCATCACATCATCCATCCTTCCATCATTACAACTATCACCACCCTCTATTCGGTCATCCATCCATGATCATCATCAATCACCAGATTATGATGGTGATCAACAACATCATGATCAGCCATCACCACCCATCCATTCATCTATCATCATCATCATCATCACCATTATCACTATCATAACCACTATCATCCATCCCTTCATCCATGATAATCATCCATCACTAAGTCATGATCACCATTATCACCATCACCCATTGTAATGGGTCATCATCATCAATCATCAATTATCAGATCATGGTTATCATCATCACCACCATCCATCGTCATATCATTAACAGTAATGGGTATGGGTTTACCTGTTAACTGAACCGTTTTTCTAGTTTTAGTTCCCACTTTTAAGCAGTAATAACAAGAACCAGAATCACTATTAATTACGTAATTGGGAAGAATCGGAACCAAATCGATATGAACTGGAACTGACTCATATATATTGATTTTTTCATTGATTTCTTATAATTTTGTAGCTTTTGGTACATATAAAAATTAGGAACTGAAATACCCGATAATCGACAAATAACAAAACCTGTTATTCCTATTCTTGTTCCACCTATTTGATAACCAGATCCCAAAAGAATCGGAACTGAAAAGAAATGAAATAATAGTTTCGGTTCTGGGTAGTTTAATAACTTAAATAAAAATCAACCAGTTGATATAGTCAGTCATCATATCTACAAATAATGATCCATCATCATCCATCAAGATTATTTTCCTCATCATCATTATTAACGTCAGCACTATCACCACCATCCATCCACCCAGGATCATCATCATCTATCACTAGTTCATCATGATTCTTCAAGAATCATCATGATTTACACAGAGAATTATCAAATACATCATTTTAACATTATTTTTATCTAAATATGTCGTACCTTTAAAAACAAATATACCCTCTCACTCACTCAAAGGTAATACGTAAATCTTGGTGCACATTAGCATCAACTACTTTCTTTTTACTTTTTTTTTCATACAAAAATTGTCATACCTTTTAAAAATATTGAATTACTTTGAGCGAGGACGATCTATTCTTGTCATTAATAATTAGAAAAGTATCATCACTTAGATCTATTCTTGTCATTAATAATTAGAAAAGTATCATCACTTAGATCGTAGGACCATATCTTTGTAGGTCATACAATTGGTAGTAAGTGAAATGGAAGAATGTGGTGGGTGGATCATAAAAAAAAAATTGATGAAATATCATGCATTTTTTAAACATTCATATTTAAACAATTTTTTGTGATTGATGATATAAAAAAGGAAAATGATATTAGGATCTATTCAGGCTAGGACAAAACTCAAATCAAATTGATATAGGGTTTACTTAGATTGTATCTGTAACGCCCCAATCTCGAAACTCAAAATCTCTAAGAAATTGAGTCGCATCTCGAGGCGTTAGGCTTACTACACGAGGTGATTAATGAGTACTAAATACCTAAACAAGGTTTTATGAACCTACATCAGAGTTAAGCTAATCTAGTTCGTCAGAACTTTAATCACCTCTAAATATGGTTAGGCCCAACGAAAAATTTGCCAGAGTTCTCCCTGTATTTTTAGGGTCTGAAACCTGTCATAAACCTGTATAAGAGATGATTTATCCATAAATAGCATTTCTATATCAATTTCTTCCATTCATATCATCTCATCATATCCAATCAACCATATTCTCCAATATAGACTACCTAGTCATCCACTAGGCTGAATCCAAACCATAATTCTAAAACGATCTCTCGCTTGATAAAATAATACATATATAAGATTTGTTAAGTGATACTAAATATACATAAGTGTGCTTGTTTTACATTATATAGTTCAAAAGAATATATATACAAAGCAAGGAAAATAACTGCATCATAACTGAATAATAACAACACCTCAAGTATAATAAACCTGAGGTGGATACTCTCCCTATACCTGCCTCCTCAAATTACTTAACATCCAATCATCCACTGTCTCCTCGATTTCCTGAGCAAAAAGCCCAGTGAGAACTTATAATACTAACAGGTAGTCACTAATATGAATTTAAGACAATGCAGGTTTTAAAGAAAACCGAGAAATCATAATACAGTAATGTAAAAGCATTTGGTACCTTTACTACAACATAAACCGATAACCATTCACTTACCCATACAAGTAAATATAAACTAACAACATCTCACATCATAATATTGCGTAGTGTAATCATCTTAGAGTGAAGAGGCTACGACTAGATGTTTCAGCTCCTAGTCAGTGAGCAAAATCGTGTTCCAACTTAACCGATGTGGAACCCCATCGTTAATTCCTGATTTCCGACCGAGCGACTGATTTATCGGTTTTTGTGAGAAGCACGCTGGCTCATGATTTGGGTTCAGGTGGACCCTTGACCATAATTTGCCGATGTAGCCGTTGTCGCGGTGGTCAGCCGTTTGACTTGTGCAGACATCTTAATGATCATTAAAATAATCCAGGAGTTGTCACGCTCCTCAAGTCTTCGCCTAATCTAGGCAGCATATAACCTCGACATTTCTAGAATCATACACGTACCTATCCAAACAAGGCTTTCCAAAAAGAGAAATAGAATAACCTAGATTTCAATAGTTTTCCTATATCATGAGAGTCCCATTCCTGTCATGAGACAGGAAAACATAATGAAAATACGGAACAAACCATTGTTTTTAGGAAAACTTCAATGATTTGCTCGTGTAGGCATTACAAATCCATTTTCAGATTACCAAAAGATATATAGTATAATAGTATAAGTTTTAGTAGTAGAAAATACCTTTTTCCTACAAAAACTAACAACCATGTACATGTTGTGATCTCCCAACTAATATTATTCCGGGGAAAGCCGGTAATATAATCCGGGGAAAGCCGGGTAATCGGGGGAAAGCCCGTAATATAATCCGGGGAAAGCCGGTAATAATCCTAGCCGGGGGAAAGCCCAGCATAACATATATAGTATATATTCCGGGGGAAAGCCCGTACCTAGGGAATCACCAACACATACCCAACAACTGGGAACCTCCATCCCACACATCATCTTAAAACAACTACTTCTCCCAACATATGGAAGGAAGTAAAATATATATATAAATATTATAAGAACCCCAAAATCCATTTGGTTTTGGAAATATACCCATCCCTAAAGCTCGATAACGATTAAATCTCGATTCTTTTGGAAATATAGTTTATTTAACTATAAATAAGAAAAGAATCATCCATATACTTATATATGTATATAACTCATTCATATATATAATTATTAGAATCTAGTTATTTTAAAAATTACTATTACTGTTTTACATCACTATGTAAAACTATACTTTTGGAAAATCATTTTCACATCAATAGGACATCACAAATAAATCATGCATGCTTTACAAAATAATTAAATTTGATTTATAAATCTAAACCCTATCAAAAGCATTGAAAGCACTTTAATGGCTACAAGAAAGTATTTATAAGTTCCTACCTCAAATCCCGCAAGGCTCTCTTTACCGCACTAATTTCCTCCAATTAGTGTACTGGTATTAGTACACACTCCCAACTGAAAACAACACATTTAATCACTTTCAAAACTCAATTTAATCCATACTAATTCCATATAGAATAGTCTAGGCATCTAAATTCTAACCTAAACAGTCACTACAAGGGTCCAGGTCCTTACCAAATTAAATAAAGGCTTTAGAACTACAACCCAATTTGCTCTAAATATCCTCTTTAATTAATCTAGACCTCCGAATCTATAATCTAACCTAAAACAATAAATTTGGGTCAAAATCAACCTTCCCAATTATCAATTTCATCAATTAAGGGTCTGAAAGGCCTAATCAAATCTTAAACTATTAACAAAATTAACCCTAAAATTGAAAACTAAGATTAACAACATAAAATGTCTAATTAAAATTAAATAAAAAGCTAGGGTTTCAAATTATACCTCAATCCACAAATTAAGTGGTCCCTACGATTTCCCTGTCGGACCATCGCCATTATCTTCCTCTTTCTCTTTCTCTCTCTCTCTCTCTCTCCTTCTCTCCTTCTCTTTCTCTCTCTCTCCTTCTCTCCTTCTCTTTCTCCTCCTCTCCTTCTCTCCTTCTCTTTCTCTCTTTCTCTCTCTCCTTCTCCTTCTCTCTCTCCTCTTCTCTCTCTCTTTCTCTCTCTCCTTCTCTCTCTTCTCTCTCCTTTTCTTTCTCACCGAATCTCTCTCTGCTGAGAGATTTCTCTCTCAATCCCTTATAACTTTAATAAGGGTGGTGGATTAAAAGTATATAAAAAAAAACTTTAAAAAATAAAAAAAATAAATAGATAACTATATAGGTTATACTAAGGTGTAAGTGCATACAACGAATTATGTGTATATAATAGAAAGATTTATAAAATTACTCTTTAATACATCACCCAATACATACCAATACATATATATAGTATATATACACAATTAAATAAAGTTTAATGGTCAAAATCAAAGTCAAAATCGCGGGTACCTTCGGTACCAATCCAAATCGTGTTCCGGGCCTTGATTTGGGATCATTCGGTGTCCGATTTTTGCGCGTGAGTAGTCGAAATTCGATAACTTTTCGAGATCTATCCATTTGTACGGTTCGATTCTTCAAATTACCCTCCGATCGAAAACTCATTTATTTAATTTCAAGTTTAATTATTTAAACACTAAGCTTAATTATTTTAATAATTAATTGGTTTCACGGTCAAATCGTTGGATTAGACTCTAATTGACTCGGAATGACATTGACTGGTCAACTAAATTATTTTGGGTCGTTACATTCTCCCCTCCTTATAAGAAATTTCGTCCTCGAAATTTGGCATACGTCAATCATCAAGTAGCCTTGAGTAGTTATTCTACATACTCATTACTTTCATTACTCAGCTATGTTTACATCACTAAACCTACAAAGTAGTTTTACTATGCCATTCAATTTGTTCCTCAAAACATTTCCATCAATCTCTAATTACTGCTAATAAGGCAATACAATCAACCTCATGGTCAGGTTACAATTCAAGTTCGTCTCCTTGTAAATATCATCACAATGTTTTAACTCAGAAACTAAAATTCTAGAAAATCCATATATCCTCAAGTGATACAGAGCTTTTCATTTAGATAGTCCTTATACGCCTTACTCTGTACAAGTGATGATGTAATAATTCCGTACATATAGCTCCTCTTACATATTCTATTATATAATCACCAAGTGAGTCAACACGTCATCTTTCCTTCTATTCAATATACTAACCACAACGTTGACTCTTTTCAGATAGAGTACAAAATAAGATCACAATCTTAATAACCTCAAAATTTCATTCGTCTATGCTCTTCAAATTTAAATCTTTCAGAAGGTAGGTACCTAATATCTTAAGACCATGGTAAAAATCAAATTTCTCCTCAAATTAGTAAATGACTATCTGTCCTCAATGGAAAAACCATGGTTACTATCTCCAAATTCTGTATAGAGTGGTTCTACGCATGCAACAATTAATATATCAAATCATTTTCTAGCACTATCAACTTATTTCTCACACTATCGTAATAATCATCAATTTAGTCTAAGAAATTAACCTCATTGACTACAACTTTTCTAAGCTAAATCAACTACAATCTAAGTCTTAGGTAGATAACTTAAATTGTTATAATACTAGACTATCTACTCTCAGAATTTCACCATAACAGAGTAACATAAAATATGTCTTGAAAATTTCACCCATTAAGTCCATAATGTACTTGAAATGTTCCTCTCCTATTTTCCTCAATTAATAGTGCCAAAATCATAAGTTACATCTTCAAAATATTAGGCACCTTATAATTCATCAAATACAACATCAATCTTCAAATAAAACTAGTTATCAATTTATATATTGCTAGTAGTTATCAATGGATAATACATCTCTAAATACATAATTCTTCAACTTCATAATCTTTAATATATAATTCTACTCAATCTCCACAAGAGTAGATATCAATATAGATAGGGGTGGTTAATCAATTTATCAATAATCATCCGAATCAGCATCATCCCCATATCTCATATTCAATAAATTTTCAAATCCTCTTTATATCCTCATAATATGGACAATTAAATCCAAATATCTAAACTACAAGAGTTATCTAAAATCAAGAATTCTAATCTATAATCTAAACTA
>MVGT01003025.1:0-19088 GCA_002174775.1 Macleaya cordata
GTGGGAAACACTCTTAGCAATCTAACCACCTATGGTACTTAGTGTTCTAAGTCACTTACCATCTTAGGATGTCTTTCGGTGGTGAGTTGAGTTTTTCGGAGCCTTTGTAGATTTCTTCTCTTTCAACCGAAGTGAACCGAGACTCACTAGACTCTAACTCAGAATTTACAAGAGATCATCTTGAGTTAATTTTTGACACGAAATTCGACAAACATAAAACATGGACCTTTCATTAAGTATCTGGCATTTTTTTTGTAACATGGATGGGCCAAAAAGCTTTATTGTGAAATTAAAGCAGAAGATTCAGAACATTTCGAATTGTGTTCGTTTTGTTTTTGAACGGGGGTATTTTAGTCATCTTAATAATGAATTCATATTAATGGCGGTGTCTACTATGTGAGGCCGACGGTTGTCCATGCAGATGATGCAGTAGCTTCTTTTTTCGGGTAGGACCAATGCAGTAGCTTCTGGAACTCCATTTTTTTCTTTTTTTTTTTCACATTATAAACCAGAAATATAAAGAGCCCTTCTGTGAATCCTCTTTACTACTCTTTCTCTCTCCTTGTTGATCATGGCCGGAAAGGTTATGCAAGCGGTTCGTTATGAAGGTTATGGAGGTGGAGCTCCTGGATTGAAGGTTTTTTTTTTTTTTTTTTCTCCTACTCTTTCTTTTATTTGTTTTATATTGGTTTTAGTAATTACTTTTGATCTACTTTTGGATTGATTTTTCATTCATGGCTTGAATTTTTAGTGGTTTTAATGTTGTTTTGTTGGATTCTGTATTCTGGGTTTGTTTTGCATTTGTTGTTGTTGTTGTTCTTGATGGAACTCCCTTGGACAATTTGTTTTTAGTGAGTTCTTGAGCAAATCTTTAGGGAGCAATCTTTAACATCCAACTCATACACTGAAAGTAATCGCTGGTCACAATAAACCCCAAATAACCCTAGTTTCCATTTATTTCCTTGCTCTGCCCATAAAATGCATTTTGGATACCAAAGTGATTGATCCATAATCTTGGGTTTACTTGATTTTTGCAAATATACAAGTCAACCACAAATTTGGGCCTGACTAATCTATGTTTGTTCTTAATAAAATGCAATTTCAAGTTTACTGAGATACAGATTTCTATATGGCTGAGTTCAATTCATAGATCATTTGACCAGATTTCCAAGTTGATCTTATGTCCCAAGCATAATTTCCTTCTCAGTTTCCGCTTTGTGTAGAGCTTTTTAATTCTTACATACAGACTACAGGATGAGTTTGTTAGTTCTAGTATACAGCTACCTGAAATACAAAGCGAGCAAAGAAATAGTTCATGTTGTTTAATGAATTTGGTGGTTGTCTACAGCATGTGGAGGTTCCAGTTCCTGCTCCAAAGAAAGATGAAGTTTTGCTAAAAGTAGAAGCAGTAAGTCTAAATCCAGTTGATTGGAAAATTCAGAAAGGGGTGCTTCGACCTCTTTTGCCTCGCAAATTCCCTTACATACCAGGTATTTTCATTGAATTTCTGGTTTATTTTCTAAGTTGGTTTATCAGTATCTCAGTAAGAACTACTTTTACCTTTGTTGGTTCAGGCCTAAAGGCTTATTTTCTGAAGTTGTAACCATTAACAATTTAGAGAAAAAAAGAACATAGAAAAAGATAGAGAGAAGAAGGAGAAGCTATTTGGGTGTTAATCCAAATTTTGGTTCATGTGACGATGACTGACACAATTTTATACTGGCTGTCAACCTACTGCAAAAGATGCAAATAACTTTAGCTATGCTTGGGACTGGTATTGCAGTCCTAAAGCTCGCACAGGAGAAGTTGGATTCATGATCCCGTATAGCACATAATTGGGATGATGATAATGGAATGGCTGTGCTGTATTGGATTCTCATTTTTCTTCTTACAATGGAAAATACTAAAACTAAGGGACTCTGAATTTGATAAACCCTTAAAGCATTATTAAAACCTAATCCCTGCTCGGCTGCTCCCTTCCTCGAAATATATTAAAAAAGAAGAAAAGGAAACGAAGAAGAAGTTGCTATGTGGTATAATCCTCATAATCATCTGCACATGCGAGAGCACATGTGCATGAAATATTTTCCATGAACTTTATTTTAGAGAGAAGAAATTTTGATTTGTTTGTATTACAATAAAGAAACGTACTGCATTTCAGTTACATGATGCTTGTTCAGCAAGGGATCTGTTTTTTAAATTTCTGGGTTAATTTATCTTCTCTTCTCTTTTCTTTTTCTTTTTTTTTTCCTTTTCTTCTTTTGCATTGTCCCCTTCAATATTTTTAGTTGCATCTAGGTTTCTTACTTTCTTCTTCTCAGCTTTAAATGTTCCAACCAAAAATTTAGGCATTTTGTTCTCGGAGCAGCCACCGATGTTGATCTTTGGAGTTTCCCGCACGGGGGCGGCTGCATCATTGCCGTCTACCGGACTGCCCCTACTCTTTCTTTCCTTCTTTTCTTTTACCCTTTTTGGTGTTTTTGTGTAGTGAACAGTACCTGGACAGTTCTATAAACAGTGATATGATCAGTACCATTAGTGAACAGTGTTCATGAATAGTACATTAGTACCCATAGTGAACAGTATCTGAGCATTTTTTGTGCATCTCTTGCTGCCGTCGTGCTAGTTGGGTGTATTCTACCAATCTGCCGTCTGTATGGAGTAAATCAGCAGTGAAGGTGTGTTGTGGGATGTTCTTATCTTTGATCTATATCTTGGGTTTATTTGTTGCATGGAGTGTATGGTGGATGCATGAAGATTGTTGGATTACATAACGTAGAAGTTTAGTGTTGCTATTTCTTTTTAGAAAGTGGCGCAGAGGAATTCGGTTTCAAGTTTAGGATCAGATTTCTAAAGATTTTTCTCCCCTAAAGTGTGCCACTGCCATCCCCTTCTCCAAGTGGATCTTCGCCGTTGGTTGGTGTTTGTTTGCTGGTTTTGATCATCTACAAGTAGGTCTTCATCATTCAGTTGTGTTTGTTTGGTATTTCGGATCTTCTCCAAGTGGTTCTGTGAAACCCTAATTTTTGGGTTTTCATATTTTACAAAATTGTGAGGCCATACTCCTGTTCTTGTGGGTCTGTTTCATTGTACACCTTTGATCTTGTTCCCCGTTTGTGTGCTTCCTTAAGTTGAGGAGCACATGTTTATGCCAAAGTAAGTGATACTAGTTGGCTTTGCGGCAAGTTTGCCCGTGGAGTTTGTGTTTGTGTAATTGGGTACAAGATTCCATGGTTGTTGCTTGAAGCTTGAAAGTGATGAGTTTTATAGTAAGGGGGAGTGTTGGTAATTTTTGAGTTTCATTAATTAAGCTTCTATTTTCTTTTCTTTTCTTTTCTTTTCTTTTCTTTTTTTTGCATTTTCCCCTTCAATATTTTTAGTTGTATTTAATTTTCCAACCAAAAATTTAGGCATTATATATATTTTTTTTGCTGACACTTGTTCTTGGAGCAGCCACCGATGTTGCAGGAGAGGTGATAGAGGTTGGTCCGGGAGTCTACAACTTCGAAGCTGGTGACAAAGTTGTAGCTTTGCTTAACCATGCTGTGAGTGCTTACCTGCGTATAATTTTGGTTCTGCTCATCTGGTTGCTCTTTCAATTGATATATTTATGGTTAACCTAATGCTCTTAATTCAGGGATTTATTGATCTTCGAAGAGAACCACCTTTTTCTAATTAAATCTTAGAGAAACTATTAAAAGTATTGTTGTGGAGGAGCATATACAGTTTTTAAAGAAAAACTAGTTAGGGAAATAAATCTAGAAAATATGGTTAGCCTTTTAAGGAGTTCAAGTAGCACACTTCAAATTCTTTTTTTTTTTTGTAGATGAAGAGGCACTGTTGAATTTGATAAGTTCAGACCAATAAATTTTAGTTAGATTATAGCTAAAGTCTTGGTGGCGAGGTATTCCTGTGGTATTGAACCTGTTAGGAGTAATCCTCCAAAGGTAACCATGTGGGCAGTTATATGGATATAGATAGTACGTTCGGTGATGAGTTTTTTGTAAGGTTTTTGGCAAACCAAAAGGGTGTCAGGTGGAATGGGGTTCGAACCAAAAGGCTTCGAACTTGAGTTCGAACCTGAATTGTTCCTGACATGGTTTCGGCTTGTCAGTTGAGATGGGGTTCGAATTTGAGTTCGAACCCCCCTCGGAATGCACCTGCTATTTTGACGAACTTGCTAATTTTTGAGTCCTGGTTTGATTGGGTTTCCTATTTTGTGGTTACCTATTGGAAACCTATAAATAGGGAGGTCCTAGGTCGTCCTAGGGTGTGCTAAAGGTGCCAATGTGAAGGTGTTGGATTTCCTAAGGTTCAAGGAGAGGTAAACCTAGGGTTTTGGTCTTCTTATGTGGGGAGGAATCAAAAGTGTGAGAAACTTGTAAAGAGGGAGAAGGGTTTGAAGGTTTCTCCATAGGGGTTGGGGCAAAAAGTTTATAGTGTTTTCCATGTGTTCTCTCCTCTGTTACTATGTACAACCATGGAGATGGACTTTCAAGGTTAAAGATATTTGAGTGTGTTGTTAGGAATAGTTTAGAGAGTCAAGTTCTAATGGATTCTCGTTGGTAAGTATTGTAACATCCTTGATGTGTGTTTATTCTGGTTGGTTGTGTAAGAAGCATTGTAGTATGTTATTGATAATAATGGAAGTTTCTCCGGTGCGCCGTTTTGGCCGTGGATGTAGCCCGTGAGGGTGAACCACATATATCTTGTGTTGTGGTTGATGCTTGGTTTTATCTTCCTCGTTATATTTTCTTGTTGATTCATCATTATTAAGTCTCGAGATTCGTAAGCCTGTTCCGCTGTGCGTCGGGATGTGTCGTCGGGATGACGAAATTCCCAACATTTTTTTTGCTCCACAACCAAGTAGGTGTAACTATTTAATTCTTCATACTAATTTCCAAATAATACCATTAATACGTGCATTGGATACAAAAGATGTTTTTAATTGGATAAAGATTTTTTCACGTTTTATTGTCTAAGTTTTGTCATTAGACCAGCACATGATTATCCATAGAACTTATCATAAGCAGATTATACTCTCAACTTGGATTTGTGTCTTATTTGGATGTATTACTAATCTTAAAAACAAGTAAAATACTGTACCCTTCACTCTTTTTTGAATTTGTGTTCAGGGAAATGCTTGTTTGTATATGTTACCTATGATCTATTATGTCCTTTTTACAATTCTTGCTTTTTATCTCATAACGTGCAATTGAACACCACAGATTGGGGGTGGGTTCGCCGAGTTTGCTGTGGCTTCGAAGAGCTTGACAGTTAAGAGACCACCTGAAGTATCAGCAGCTGAAGGTGCAGGCTTACCTGTTGCAGGCCTCACTGCACTTCAGGCCCTCACTAATTCTGCTGGGGTCAAGCTCGATGGCACCGGAAACCCAACAAATATTCTTATCACCGCTGCCTCAGGTGGGGTGGGTCACTACGCTGTTCAGCTAGCAAAGCTTGGAAATGTTCATGTCACAGCAACCTGTGGAGCCCGCAATGTTGATTTCGTCAAGAGCTTAGGGGCAGATGAGGTTCTCGACTATAAAACTCCAGAGGGGGCTGCCCTTAAAAGCCCATCTGGTCGTAAATATGATGCGGTTATCCACTGTGCATCGGGTATTCCGTTTTCTACTTTTGAGCCTAATTTAAGCGAGAAAGGTAAAGTGATAGATATCACTCCGACTCCTATGTCCATGATGACCTCTGCCTTTAAGAAGCTGACGCTCTCGAAAAAGCAATTGGTGCCATTGCTTATGTTTCCCAAGAGTGAGAACCTGGAGTATCTGGTTGGGTTGGTGAAAGAAGGAAAGCTTAAGACCATAGTAGATTCGAAACATCCACTGAGCAAGGCTGAAGATGCGTGGGCTAAGAGCATTGATGGTCATGCTACAGGAAAGATAATCGTGGAGCCCTGAAGTTTGGCACTACCAGGATCACCACTGCCACAACCACCACCACCACCATATACTAAGGTGTGTGTGAATTTAGTGCTTATGTTTGAATTTGCTTCTAAATAGTTTTTGTGAATCAAGTACTGTTTATATAGCATGATTATGGGCATCATGTATAGATAGCTGTCACTCCGTTATCGATATGGGTTGGTTACTCTTGTGTATGAATGCATCAGAATGGAAGTTTTCTTTGTTTTTCTCTGTTAAATAGAAGGCTTGTTTCTTATGAATGCATTGTGGTGTTCATGGATCCGCATGAAAAACTTCTACTAATAGTATTCTAACTTCAATGTACAAGTAGAGAGACCCCATCAAGATATTCCAGACCTTAGTAACCAAAACCTTGGTATAGGGGTGACGCTACCGCTCCGGAACCTAGCGCTCCCGCTCCGAACTACGCTCCAACGCTCCCGCTTCGAAGGTATTTTTGAACTAAGAACATTTTTTAATCGGCCGCTCCGACGCTCCCGCTCCCACTTTCGTTCCCGCTCCGACCCGCGCTCCGGTTACTTAGTTCAAGACACCTCTTAGCTCTTGGCCAAGGCGATACTGTGGAGGAGAACATTTTCTTCTGTACTGAGGAACCTTCTCTTTGAACAACAAATGCATTGCTTTTGAGCCTTTGTAAATAAGTTTCTGCATCATTACATGGTTCTTTTTTAAGATTTCAATCGATCTGACTGACTGAACAAACGGCTGTGTTCTACTATTCGTGACGGATTTTTAGTCTTTTGCGACGCTCTCTGGCTGTTGCAATACTTGAACCATATGATCGATTACAATCCATCTTCCATTTTTTAGTGCTTATTTTCCAGTAAAAAGTGATCAAAATATTCATGTGATTAATAGGCCTTAGCCTCATCAAACGTCAGCCATAAATTAATGGTAAAATAAACTTTTTCTTTTGAACCCGATATTGATTTTCAATCAATTTTGGGTGAATTTTTTATAGGTCTATATGTTTTAGAATAGGATAATTTTCGACTTTCGACGAAGATGATTTTCATGGTGATGACATCATCGTAATAAAAAATAATTAATTCATCTCCATGTGAACCTGAACAAAACAGGGGTTTTCAGGGTTTTTTATATAGGTCCATCAATTGAGTTAAGTGAGCAGGGCTTTTGGGTGTTTAAATTTGGCTTGAAATATATTTAATGTTTCCAAGTTAAAGTTTGGCTCGAAGTAAAATTAGATTACTTTCACCAAAATCATCTAACATAAAACTTAAGGCTTTGGATTAAGTTTTGGTTTGCTCGAAAAACAAGTTGTTTTATTTCAAAAAAAAAAAAAAAAAGGATGTTGGGTTTCAAAAAAGAGTTGTAAATGTTTTTTTTTTGCTCATCAATAAAAACTATCATTAATAAACTGAGAGAACAAAGAGTACAAAGCCTAGCTGGGAACAGAATCCCCAAGCAAGGCGGAAAAAGGAAACAAAGCAAAGAGGAGGCCGTCCTATATTACTATGCAAACCCAGCATCTCAACTAGGTTGGCACTCTATAGGCAACACCAATCATTATAAGCCCCCAACTCCCTAAGAAAACTTGAATAACTTTCTATGAGTCTCCATTCTAAGAAGAAACGGGACTAATGCCGAAGTTACTCCAAGGACCACAAATGGCGTGTAAGAAGGGCAAAGAAACCGTCAATTATAAATTATCTTATGGACGCAACAAATGTTGCCACCAATAGGTTGACGAAAGGCTACCACTAATGGGTGCAGAGAAAGGCTTAACCACCAACGGGGGCAGAGAAAGACTACCACCAATGGTACTTCCACAACCGATAAAGTTTGAATCTAATCCCTCCCAAGTCATGGGAGAGATGCAAAGTTGTACATGTTATACAAATATATTTTTCTTTTGCATAATTATATGTTACTCTACATTTTTAATTTATATCTTATCTATACATATATTATCTATACTATATTACTATAGCTGAAGCGTCTGACGTGGCGCTTCTGTTATCCACGTAGCAAACTCTACTCTCAGAGTGCCATGTCATAGAAATACCTCTCCATGTCACCGTTTTAATTCATAATTGATTGAAAAACCATTCCACATTAATGTATATTAATTGACTTTCCTTTAAAAAAATTGTATGTTTTTAAGTATAAATTACCTTCTTAAAAGCTCTTTACATACTATCTCATTGGGTCTACATCCCATTGACCTTCTCTAAAACGTATATTAATAGATTTCCTTAAAACAATAGCAGATTTTTAGGCATAGATTATCTTCTTAAAAGCTCCTTCTATCTCGTTGTGTCCATATACATACCTAACATACCAATCTCTCATTAATTTTCAATCGCCATTACTAATATTAAAACGTAAAATTGAATAGTAATCTTTTTTTTTTTGAAAAGTTTCTAACGTATTACCAATAATTAAAACAATTCAGTAATATACTAATATTAAAATTTTATTGTAGATTATGATTTAAGAAAGTTTCAACGTATACAACACTAAAAGTTCTATGAAGCAAGCATGCCAATTACACTAATTTTTACGGGGATCTCCTCCAATCAAAAAAAAAATAAAAATTTACGGGGATCTACAAGTTCTGCTGGAGATATTCGTATGCACAAAATGGGTGTTATATTGTAGTAAAAAGGGTATTAATTTAAAGCTACCAAAAGTAAAATTGGATGCGTCAGATTTTTGAAATCTTCAAACAAGGTGGAGTTGTGTTTCTTTTTTTTCTTTTTGATGTTGTGTTATAGTGGAATTTGAAAATTAGAGTTGGCACGCCTTAAACTTTTCTTCTTTTCACACCCTAGGGAGGTCTGCTCACACCCTAGGGACTAATCGGGTGCTCTAAGAGACCCGGATACCCTAGATCTCAAAAAAAAAAAAAAAAAAAAAAATTTGAGTGAGGGATTTACTTAGAAGTTTATAATTATCATTATTTTTGAAGCAAATTGTTATTCATACGCACTATAGTTATTTAATGTTTGAGAAGTGATCAAATGCCTCCATCTAGCTAGAATGCCTAATCTATGATCCGTGCATAGAGGAGTATGTTATAAGGGCTGATTTTTAATTGTGGCGATGATCTCCTCACTATGTATATTATTATATCTGAAACTCATTTCATTATTAAGCTTCTAACCCCCTCATATTAGTCTATCAAGATCTTGAAATTTAAAGTTTTTTTAATCCCTAATTTTACCACAAATTTGCTACCAACTTTTGAGGGTTCTAAAAATTTTAGAACTTAATGATTTTGGGATATGATTATGTACACGGTGAGAAAAACGTTTTCACAAAAAATCAGTCTTTGGATCCACTCCAAGTGGACCCTATATGATAATTTAGTGAGGGCATATTAGATAGAGAATTTGATCTCTAAGCTTCACATAAAACTATTTTTTATTATTTTCTTTTTATTTTTTTATTTTTTTCTTTTTTATGAACTATTCACAGTTTTATCCCATATTTTACACAATATTTAAAATATCCATAACAAATAAAATGGAACACTATGTTATCAATAGTATGTGCTTATAAAAGTTTCAAATTACATGTTCACTATTTGAATGCTTTTTGGTTCCTCTCAATCTAATAAAAATTGTAATTCGTTCTCTTCATCCAATATCAATTCTTTACTAATTTAGTATTAATTAGCATTAATAATGTAAACTAATATTATTAATAATTATAATTTTTTAAAATTTAATTATACATCAAAATTGCTCGGACCATGATTGATTTTACTTCCCCATCTAGCTACTCTAGGCTGTGGGCCAGCCAGAAGTTTTAGACACAATGTCTTACGTGGTGTTTTATGTTGTCCACATGTGGCAATCTACTCTTTGAGAGTGGCACTTCCAAAGTAATATCCTAATTAATTGTTATAAGGTAATCATATTATTAATCACCTAAAGATGAGGTTCTAAAATGAAATTTTGAATAGTTCTGTAATTAGAAACAATTACTATGATAATGGTAGTCAACCATTTCTAAATACAAAGTTAAGGTTTCAAAATAAAAAACTGTTATTATAGTTAATTACCATTAATTCTAATTTCTCATAATAACTCATTACTCTATCATGTTAATTAATTACCACCAATTACTATCTTTCAATTATTTAGGTTTAGACATTTTAGTTCTTTAACAAAACATTACTCAAGTTCTAAATTACTCAAAGATCTTTTTATTTTGAAGTTAATAAAATTCAAAACTAAAACAAAAATTTGTGAAAGAATACATAAAAAAAAAAGATTCAAGAAAAATCTCCCCATGCTTTTGCACGGGCTTTAAAATTAGTAATATACTATAGGAGAAGCCTTGGGGTTAGGTGTGGGTTAAAAAACTTACATTATAAACATATGACCCAATCTATTAACTATTAGTGGGTTAACAAAACCCTCTCTTAGGTGTGGGTTAAAAAACTTACATTATAAACATATGACCCAATCTATTAACTATTAGTGGGTTAACAAAACCCTCTCTTAGGTGTGGGTTAAAAAACCTATATTATAAACATATGGCCCAATCTATAGGAGAAGTTTTTCTCAAATTCTAAAATAACTAAAATTTCTAATTATCTAGTAAAAAAATTAAATTAAATTTTTTTAAAAGAAGCCCCCGTGCCTTGCACGAGATATGGGGCTAGTTAATATACTCAACTCATTCTCAAATAAAGTTTGGTATCGAGCCAAATAAGCTGGCTTCGGGCCAGCCCAGCCCAATTAACTAGCTTATTCTTAAAGCCTGGATATAACTTCTTTCTTTTTTCTTTTTTTTTTTTAGATCGGTAAAAGTAAGATTTTATAAATAGAAGAGATATAGAATGATACCATACCTTTCAGGATCCGAGATGGAGACACCAAAAGGCGAAAAGGCGAAATAAAATAAAACAAAATACAAAGAAAACTATTTAAATCTCACTATCTCTTCCCATTTGAAGACCATATCTTCAAATCTAATGTCTCTAGTTTCCTTCGACGTAGATGACCAAAAAAGCATGGAGGCTTTAATGTCTAGGATGAGGTCAGGAACCGATTTCTCCTTCTCATTAAAAGTTCGGTTATTACGTTCCAATCGATTTCTCCAAATTAAATTCTCTTTTGTCTAGAGGGAGACAACTTTGCAGTAGATATGATGTCCAAAAGGGGAGCTTTTCTTCCCCTTGGTTCAAAGGAATTTTACGATCATAGGCCAAACTTTCTTGTAGTTGAAAATCAAAACAACACCTACTTTAAATTTTCATAATTTTGTTGAAAACCCAAACATCTCATGTTTGATGTGGTTTTGATGTTTGTTGTGGAGTCTATGACTCCTCCATTGCCATCGTGTTGCCACCATGACATTGACACCATCCTTTAGCATCCACTTGAGATGATCAATAACTGAATTATTATGAGAATGATATGGTCTGTCATGTTGATTCTCCTAACAAAACATACATTATGGCCCCCAAGATAAATGTCGCAACAAAAATTGGTGGCAATGGATCGTCGTCCTGTTCTAATCATATTAAGTAGGTAGGTGACCTTTTCGAGAGTTATTTGAAATTGCCAATATTTCTGATTGGTGGTTGTGTGATGATTCTTCTCCACCAGTCTATTGCTGATTTTCTGCTCATATCTATACTATTAATATTAATTAAGAAAATGGTCTTTTTTGAGGTTTTTTTTATTTTTAGTGCCCCTAGAAAAATTATTTGTTCACAAAGTTTATGCAAAACTACGAGGGACAAAATAGTCACAGTTTATCCTTGGTAAAAAGGGTATTTTAATCTTTCTATTATAGTGTAAAACCGTATTTACCACAAAGTCAACCCCCTCCTAGATTCTCTCCAACTTCCTTTCTCTTTTTCACTTACGTTTTTCTCCATCTCTCTATCTTTAGAAACTACTCAAAACTTCCTCATGCGCCGGTGAAGCCGTGTATGAAATTGCAGTTGCGTGCTTTTTTTTTTAACTTCTTTTTAAGAAATACCGAATATATCCCGTCATATTATTTATTTGTTTACACTTGGGTTACACTTGGGTTACACTTGCCAATGTAGTCATATGGAATTGATCCAAGGGCTGACTTTTTTCTATAATGATCTTCTCAATGTCTAGATCACATTAGCATATACATTGTTCTCGGTGGGCCCACCTAATACCCTATTTATTTATTTATACTTGGGTTACACTTGCTAATGTACGTGGTCATGTGGAATTGATCCAAGGGATGATTTATTTTTACGATGATCTCCTCAACGACGTCTAGATAACAACAGCATATACATTGTCATCAGTGGGCCCACCTAATACATTTTTTGTGGTGATGAACTTTACTGTTCATGAGAATCCCACGAGATAGTGTAAAAAATGAATAAGCGCATTGTTACTAAAGAAAAATTAATAGTTTGTGTAGTGAGTAGGTTTGTGAATGGGTTAACCAAATAATGCGCCATATAATTTACGAACTCTCACGCTACGTGCATGTGAGAGGGCAAATTGATTTTGATGGGTCTGAATTATAAAAAGAGAGTTGTTATTGACACTTAAGATTTTTATCATTTCTATCTTACACTCAGGGATATTCCTATATTTATTAGCTTTATCCAACATTTTATTTGGAGATATCCTATTATTAATTGTTAAGTCTCATCCAAGAAACAACATCTTTGAATGGCATTTGATTAAAAAATTTCTTAGTGGAATCAGTTTCTCTATATTGCATTAATCTAGAAATCATAGTGTTGTATGAGAAGAGATCATGATTGGGCATTTGACCATATAAACTGATAGCTTGATCAAATTCTTCGTTTTGAAAGTACCCACGAATCATTGAATTCCATGTTACAGTATTTCTGTGAGGCGTTTCATTGAACATAGATCGAGCTTCTTCTACCAAGCCATTTGTCATGTACTGTGATATTTTAGTGTTTACAGGTTTTGGATCGGTGAGAATCCAGGCGAAATGGTTTTATTGGAGAGATGATGGGTTCACCGGAAGTATTTTTCGGTGAACTTTTCTAATTTTGGGGGAAACGAAAGATGACTAACATACTCCAGTAGCTGTAACTGTCATTGGATTGAAATTGTGAGGAGATTGAAAAGGCACATAAAATATCTACCATCAATTTTTGTAAAATGGATTCTGGATAGAATTTTGAGGAGATTGAAAGGGCTTAATTTTATAATTTTTTAAAACTTTGTGAAAAATGCTTGGAACTCTGAATTTTTAACTATAGCGGTGAAGACCTTCTTTCCTAACATTTTTTAAAAAAAAAATAAAAACTTAATAATCAACATTTTACCAATTTCAACCACTCGAGCTTTTAAGAAATTTGATTTGTATTCTTAATTCCTTTGATTTGTGGGAGTCTTATAACAACCGTAAAAAAGACTAAAAAAGAAAAATAGAAAAAGAAGGGCACCACTAATCAATTATTTTGTGAAACTTAGGTTGACAAAAAAATAACTAACTTAGGTTACCTTATCCTACGATTCTCTGATTTAAAAAATAATCTTATCTAATGTCTATCTTAACCTCTTCTTCCTCAAAGTCTCTAATTTTTATATGTTGCAATATTCTCTTTTCTTTGCTTCTTTAACATTCTATAACTTTAATTTCTTTATTTCAGTATTTACACTAGGTATATCCCCGTGCCTCCGGCACGGGTCAATACCTCGTTTGCATGTCCATCACTCTCACACGAACGTGGGGGTTAGATGTCGAAATGCGCTACGTGTANATCTTTCCCAACCGTTGATGAGAAAGATAAACCAAAACCACCCTCCCTTAGTATATCTTTCCCAACCGTTGATGAGAAAGATAAACCAAAACCACCCTCCCTTAGTATATAGATGATATATGAATTAATTCCTTATTCTTATACTTTGATTTCTCTGATTTATTTTTATTTTTTTTATATTTATAATATTTTATTTTTTTACTCTCCAAAGTTTACCTTCTCTTTTTTTCTGTAATTATTAAATTTCAATTCTTTTTAATGGTTTTTTTTTTCTCTTTAGGATTTTTTGGAATATTGAATTGAATATAAAAACAAATCAAGAGTACTTGGTTTTTTCAATTTGTTATTTTTTATGTGGCATTTTGAAAATGAAAAAATAAGTATGGAAATAATGTTGTTGATGATTGACATGTACTTAGTATGGTAGTTTTAAGTATGTTTTTCCTTTTAATTTTTATTAGCTAAAGAAATATTTCTAACGCGTGCATGAGGCTTGTCCTCTCTGATAGGAGTACGGTTAGCTCTTGATCTGAGTTATTAGAAATTGGAAATCGTAATTACAAGGTTTGGGCCTATATCTGATAGGGACAGGTCGAGATGGGCCCCAAGATATATGGGTGTTGGTGCATTTATATATATTAGGATGTTAGGTGCATTTTTAACCCTTTTTTCATTTTAAAAACACGTGATAAAAACAAAAAAATGGAAAACATCTCAGAACATTAGTGCCACTTTTTGGTGTCCTAATGCCCAAGTTACATTAAGACATACCTACATGGTAATAAGACATACCTACATGGTAATTAGCGCGCAAGAAGTGTATATATATATATATATATACCACATTATATGTGCCAAATTTATCAGTAAATCCACAACCAATAATTATCGAATTCAAGACCTCCTAAGTAATGGAAAAAATACAAACCAATACAACAAGCGATTGGTTACATGTGTATTTTTTGTGTCTGTTTTTGAGGTACATTAGTGCCACCTTTGGTTAGTGATTTATTTTTTGGTCAATTTTTATCTACACCTCATGTTATTGTGTTTACCTCACTTTTTCTTTACTTATTTTCACACTTTGTTTACACGTGGGTTTACATGGATATGAACGTGCGGTTGAATTTTTGTGGGGATCTTCTCAAATCATCGTCACAAGAAAAAATCACATTCTTTCTTAAATTCCTTAACCCCTTCAGAAGTTGATTAAAATTTTAACTATAAAATTGATAGCTTAAAAAGTTTTTAATATTTGAATCTAACTTGTGATAATGTTAGAAAATGGTAAAAATAATTAGTTTAGAAAATTTTTAGAATTCAAATCAACTTTTAAATTTAGAAAATTTAGAAGAAACTAATTTTTTGTGAAGATGTTCTTCACTGTGAGAACATCCTTAAAAAAAACAACCATTAAATCATATGCACATGGGTTTATACGCGAGTCTAAACAAGATGTAAGAATATGAAAAAAGAAAAGAAGAAAGAAAGAAGAAAGAAGAAAGAAGAAGAAAAGCAGCAATAATAATTGAGGTAGATTCAAAATTACCCAATTTTAAAACATACATCTATATCTAAATTATCATATTCTATATAGTGTAAGTACTTGAGTTGTGTGGTGAGACTTTTTGGAAAAACTTCATCAATATCCTTTTTGTGATTATGTCATAATCAAAACGTATATTTTAAATTGTAAATATGTTAAATATGTTATCCAATGGAAGGTACAGTAGGTATTTAACAAACTCAAGTGTTAAATAGCTCTAGTTTATAATTAATTCATGCCACTATGACACATCGACAAATAAAACTCTAATTAATTACTTTTATCTTTTCACATTTAATAATAATAGTTGTTATCACTATTATCTAATTAATAAAAAGAAAAATATATAAAAATCTAACAAAATAGTTAAATAAAAATAAATATAGATTTTTAAACTCGTGTAACTTAAGTTCCCACAGCTTGTAATTTATAAGAAAAAACTGTAAAGTTTTGGCCAAATCTCAAATTTGGATCAGTTGACCTTGGTATCGATACCCAAAAGAGTGGTATCGATACTTGCTGAAGCAACAACATCAGTTGGCTTGAGTATCGATATCCAGGTTTGGGAGTATCGATACCGGATTGGTAGAGGGACTTCAGATGCCTCTAGTATCGATATCCACCAAAGGAGTATCGATATCTTATGAAAATAAAATCGCGTGAGGCGGTTTAACATGTAAAAATTACTATTTTGAGTCCCATAGGACTTGGGATTCTTCCTATTTCGTGAAAAACTTTTGTAGACCTATAAATAGGAGTTTATTGGGGTCTTCTAGGTTATATAGAGAGAGAGAGAGAGGTGAGAGCAATATTTGTGAGAGCTTTCAGAGGATTTGCGAGAATCATTGTAAGGGTTGTTAGGCTTGAAGCTTGGGTTGCGTGTGATGTAAATTTTTGTAACTATTCTTCATTATTTTCACTATAGTGGAAAGAGTTCATTGTCGTCTGTGGATGTAGGAAACTTTATCGAACTATGTAAATCTTGTGCGTTGTGGTGCTTGTTTATTTTTTTTTTGGTTTTATGTTCTCAGTTTGGATTATTTGTTTATCTTCAGTTTATGGTTGAATCAATCCCTAAATCTTAATAAAAACCACTTAGTGGATTAAAGTATCTCCAATACTACTGTGAATGTGGTAGAAAAGTAGTTGCCAAATAAGATAGATAGACATTCATCTCAAAAACCCTTCTCTAATGGGAAAAATGCTACATGCACCTTGGATTTGTACTTTTGCTAATACCTCTGATTATTTTATTCAAATTAGACCAAAATTAGACCCGCATTAGACTAAATTAGACTCAAATTAGACCCAAATTAGACCTTGGGTATGATTTTGTGTGCAAATCCAGGGTGACTGTAGCATTATCCTCTCCAATGTTATTGTGAAAAAAATCTTGGATGACATGGCAATGGTTAGACAAGATATTGTGAAGAGCAATGTCTAGTTCTACACATTCAACTTCACAGTGTCATCCTATCTTAGTCAGTACATTTGAATAAAATAATTTTATTTCATTCAAAAAGTAGTTTTGTCACATTCAAAAAAGTAAAACCCACATAAATAATATGAAAGACTATTGTTATTGAGGCTCCCTAGATTGGATGGGAGGCTCATCCAGTTAAGAGGCACCTCCAAAATTTGCAAATTAGTTAGAGGGATGATCTATTTTACTAGGGTAGAGGGGTTCTCATTTCTTCTTTTACACCCCACCACCCCAACTAAATTCACCCCACCATCACTACAACCATCTCCACCACCGTTACCACAACCATACCAACACTGTTAGGATTTTCGCCCATTGAATGCTTAGAATTCACTATAAATAATGAAAAGCAAATACTAACACGAAAAAATAATAGAAAAAAGAGATAACAGACACACCACAAATGATTTACGTGGTTCACCACTCTTTGGCTATGTCCACGACAAAGAACAACTATTTTTACTAAGATCAAATAGATTACACAGCAAGCCATACACTCAATTATTCACAAGCTTCTCTCTTGCTTGCTTCTCACATTTCTTTATATAATATTACTATCACAATATTCTCTCTATCCTCAGACTCACAACCTTTTCAAGAGGTCTCACACTCTCAATGTTATTTTTCTAAAAATTTTAAACTAATACCCTACTTTCATATTTATAGCCTCCAATAGGTATTCCAATTCTAGAAAGAAAAGGGAATCTTAACTAAATATGAAAAGGAAACCCACCTAAAATAACAGTTCCCTCAAATACAAGAGAAAAGAAGTTTCTAAAACCTTGTGGGACTCTTATTAAGAGTCCTACTAAAATATCGACAAACTAATAATTCTCCACCTTTGACGACATTCTCCAATTCACATACTTGTTCTTCTCTTCATGTTCATCGTCGTCACCTTTTGGCAAAATACTTGCAGTTTCATCTTCAATCTTCTTTGATCCCTTTTATCTTCATTTTATTATTGTCTTTGCACTTCATCATCAATCGTCCACATTGAGTAACTCCCAAGTTGCTCTCCATCTTGGGAATCACACTAGCATCATCATCAACCATCGCATCAACATCGTCATCTTCAAACTTGCACATATCAAACACAACATATGCGTAACGCCCCAATTTGAACTCAAATCTCTAAGAAATCGAATCACATCCCGAAGCGTTAGGTTTACTATACCAGGTGATTAAGCAGTACTTAAACAAACCTAAATAGAAGTTTATGAATCTAAATCAGAGTTAAGCTAATCTAGTTCAGCAAAACTTTAATCACCTCTAATTATGGTTAGGCCTAACGAAAACTTCGCCAGAGTTTCCCCTGTATTTTTAGGGTCTGAAACCTGCCATAAACCTGTAGAAGAGATGATTTATCCATAAATAGCATTTCTATATCAATTTCATTCATCCATATCATCTCATCATATCCAATCAACTATATTCATCCATATCAATTACCTAGTCATCCGCTAGGCTAGATCCAAACCATAATTCTAAAACGATCTATCGCTTGATAAAATAATACATGTATAAGATTTGTTAAGTGATACTAAATATACATAAGTGTGCTTGTTTTACATTATATAGTTCAAAAAAATATATATACAAAGAAAGGAAAATAACTGCATCATAACTGAATAATAACACCTCAAGTATAATAAACCTGAGGTGGATACTCTCCCTATACCTGCCTCCTCAAATTACTTAATATCCAATCATCCATTATCTCCTCGATTTCCTGAGCAGAAAGCCCAGTGAGAACTTATAATACTAACAAGTAGTCACTAATATGAATTTAAGACAATGCAGGTTTTAAAGAAAACCGAGAAGTCATAATACAGTAATATAAAATCATTTGGTACCTTTACTACAACATAAACTGATAACCATTCGCTTACCTATACAAGTATAGATAAACTAACAACATCTCACCATCATAATACTGCATAGTGTAATCATCTTAGAGTGAAGAGGCCACGACTAGATGTTTCAGCTCCTAGTCAGTGAGCAAAATCGTGTTCCAACTTAACCGATGTAGAACCCCATCGTTAATTCCTGATTTCCGACCGAGTGACTGATTTATCGGTTGGTGTGAGAAGCACACTGGCTCATGATTTGGGTTCAAGTGGACCCTTGACCATAATTTGCCGATGTAGCCGTTGTCGCGGTGATCAGCCGTTTGACTCGTGCAGACATTTTAATGATCATTAAAATAATATAGGAGTTGTTACGCTCCTCAAGTTTTCGCCTAATCTAGGCAGCATGTAACCTTAACATTTCTAGAATCATACACGTACCTATCCAAACAAGGCTTTCCAAAAAGAGAAATAGAATAACCTAGATTTCAATAGTTTTCCTATATCATGAGAGTCCCATTCCTGTCATGAGACAGGAAAACATAAT
>MVGT01003025.1:46928-104828 GCA_002174775.1 Macleaya cordata
AACAACAAACATAACTATATATTCTATCACAGTTATATCCTTATTATGTGAGAAATTTGAATGTCGTAGTTATATGCAGGTTCCTCCTGGTCCTACTTGGTTGGGATTTCAGTTGAGTTGAAAAAAAAATCGGTGGCAAATTTTTAGTGCATACCTTTTGTTTGAATTTGCTTTCCGCTGCGTATTTTCTGTATGCACTGTGTCTATTAGGTGACGAAATGTCCAGTTTACAGGGGAGACTCTGTCGGAATTGAGTCTCGTTGTAAACTGATGGTAATGTCCCTTGTATTTTGGGGTACGGGGCGTTACAGTTTCACTTCATATGAAACATTCTCACTAAGTTGTACTTCCTGTCAGTCGATGACATGTAAAGGATCTGCGTGGTATTTTTGCAACATAGAAATATGAAATACATTGTGTATTCCGACTAGCTGTGGTGGCAAAGCGAGCCGATATGCAACTTCACCAATTCGATCTAGAATCTCGAATGGTCTTACATATTGTGGTGAAAGTTTTTCCTTCTTCCCAAACTGCTTAATCCCATGTCTAGGACTAACTTTTAAGAATACATGGTGCTGTTCTGACGGCTTTGTGCTGCATGAAAATGCTCCTTAATGATTCTTATCTTTTTTGTTGTTTCTTGGATAACTTCTGGTCTCATAACGCTTCTTTTACTTACTTCTTCCCAACACAAGGGTGTTCTGCAAGGCCTTCCGTACAACGCTTCGTAAGGTGGAATACCAATACTAGAATGATAGTTATTATCGTATGAGAACTCAACAAATGGTAATTAGTCGCACCAATTAACTTTTTTTGAAAGTCAATAGCACAAGCTCGTAACATGTCTTTCAAGGTTTGTAAGGCTCTCTCTGACTAACCGTCTATTTGAGGATGGTATGCAGTGTTCATATTGAACTTGGTTCCCATTGAATTTTGAAAACTTTCCTAGAATTTTGATGTTTGAAACAATCGATATTGGTACATCGTGTAACTTAATGATTTCCATGACATATAATGCGTTCAACATTGTAATGGAGTTTGTTTCTTTTATCGCCAAAAAGTAAACAGATTTAGTAAGTCTGTCAACTATCACCAAAATATTGTCTTGACATCGTCTAGTCTTTGGTAGTCCCCTAACGAAATCTATGGTAATGAAGTCCTACTTCTATTCTGCAACTTTTAGTGATTTCAACGGTCCTACTGGCCTTTTGAGTTCTATCTTAACTTGTTGACAGATGAGACACTTTGAAACAAAAAGTGCCACGTCCTTCTTCATCCCTTTCCACTAGAATTGACGTTTTAGATCTAGGTACATCTTTATACTACCAGAGTGTATCGAAAACGTCAATTCGTGAGCCATCATCAGAATCTCTTTCTTCAACTTGTCATTGTCTGGTACGTATAATCTTCCTTGGTATTGCAATCTACCATTTGCTCTCTGAGTCCAACCCTCTGGTGGTTCTGGTGTTCCATTCTTTGCTTGAATCTCCTGAAGCTCGGCATTCTGCATATGTGTCTCCACCACTTGCTTAATTATTATAGGTTCCACCACCATGTGTGATAGATATGCATTTGTAGTTCCTCTTTCCACTTGGAGATCATAACCAGCTAAGATCTCTAGTAACTGGATTGTTGATAATGTACTATGATTCTTTCTGCTTAATGCATCTGCTACCACATTCGCTTTTCCAGGATGATAATTTAGCGAAAGTCATAATCTTTGAGGAACTCTAGCCATCTCCTTTGTCTGAGACTCAAATCCTTCTTGGTAAAGATATACTTCAAACTTTTGTGATATGAGAAAACTTTAAACTTCTCGTCATAAAAGTAGTGTCTCAACAACTTCAGTACGAAAACTATGGCTGCTAACTCTAAATCATGCGTCGCATAATTCTTCTCATGATTCTTTAGCCGTCTTGAAGCGTAAGCCACGAACTTTTCACTCTGCATAAGTACTCCGTCAAGTCCATTGTGTGAAGCATCACAATAGATTACTTATCCGATTCCCTGCTCTGGTGTGGTTAAGATTAGTGTTAAAGTGAGTCTCCGTTTCAGCTCTTCGAAAGATTCTTCGCACTCAAGGTTCCATTCAAACTTAACTTCCTTCTTAGTTAAATGTGTAAGTGGTGATGCTAGTCTAGAGAAATTCTCGACGAAACATCGATAATAGCCTACTAAACCCAGAAAGCTTCGGATTTCAAATACATTATTAGGTTGCTCCCAACCTAGGACTGCTGAAATCTTAGTTGGGTCTATTGCTATCCTATGTTCTAAGATAACATGCCCACGAAATAACATTTCTTTCTTCCAAAATTCATACATACTTTTTTTAGCGCACACTTGATGCTCTTTAAGTGTTTGCAAGTCAATTCTCAGATGTTCTTCGTGTTTTCTCCGTCGTGCAGTAAAGTTTATTTTTCTCTGTATTTTCTTGTGCCTGAGAATATTGGATAAAAAATATTTTCTCCATCTTCTTGGTTTGATATATTCTATTCTTCTAATGTCGTGAAGGTTTCCTAACGCCTCATCAATTTTTTTGTATGAGAAGCTTCATTGTCATTGCGATGTGGTGAGAATTTCTATTGTCAGGGAATATTTGACTTAGTGAGAATAATCACCCAGTAGCTGACTACATTCATCCAAATCACTTTCCTACATGGTTGCTCTATTTTAGGTGGTCAACCAAACAGTGCCATCCTATGTAGTTGGTGCCATTAAGATGAAGAGTCTACTACTTTTCATTACACTTTCGTCGCCATCCCCTCTCTTTACTTTTCACCACTTATCCGCAAAATTTGTGTCCTCACAATTCATCTTTGCAACGCATGCGGTGATTTGTCTCAGTGTAAGTATCATTCGATATCCTTTCGCTGGTGCCGATTATTATGTAAACGTGGTATATAAACTTTCAAGTTTATTCCATCAAAAAGAAAATTCTTCTAATTTTCTTTAAAGAAATATATATTTATTTCCTACTAACTAATTACTTTCAACTAATCATCACCAGATGTTATATGATATGATGTCAATCGATCCGCTTCTAGGATCACATCATACTTTAATATCTCAAAAGAGACAAAACCAACCAGTGGTTCCTGATTAATCAATAATCAAGTTACGTCTTTTCTCATTTCTTAAAGAGAAGGCATATATAATAAACTTAGAAGAAAATATAAACTTCCTACTAACTAATATGTTTGTTACCTGAAGCGACACCAACTAATTCACTTCTTGAATTGCATCACATCCTGACACTCAGAAAATAATTTATTATTTTTTTAGTCACATCATCTCCTATTATTATATTTACATACATGCAATTCTTTTATAATAATAAGGTTTTTAGTTGTTTACCCTTACTCCAAAATAAACATCACCTACTCAAATCAAACGAAAACAAAAATTTTATTTTTATTTTCGTGGAGATAAACTTAAACAAGTAGTGTATACTTACATATAATTATGTATCTTTTATACACATAATCATTCATACAAAGTAAATGTTATTTTTTTAATAGTACCTCAAAATTAAGTATTAGAGACAATTTCAAAAGATAAAGTCGGATACACCAAGAACATAGTTCCTTTAATAATTTTTTTTTATACAAACACTTATATACGTGCTTTGAGTAAGTAAATCAACACTCGATAAATCATTATATTTACAATCGATAAATGTAGCACCCCAAAATTTTATTAGTGTATGAGATCTACACTTAACATAATTAAGTGTAGTAACCCAATATTTTTTATGGACTTGGGCATGAGTCTATGAGATTATATGGTCTAACCCAATATTTGTGTGATAGACTTGAGCATGAACATGAATCTATAATTAAGTGGGCTAGGCCCATCTTTATTTTCTTTGGGTTAAAACAACCAGACATGTTATATATTATTTCTAAAATTCGTATTTATATCTGTCAGTATACTTTGGACCCCGTTTTGGACATCTTATGCTCTGAATTGAGCTTGGACTAATTCTAATGAAGTTGTAGCTCTTTGAGTCTAGTTTTCATAATGGTATGGATTGTGATATTTGGACTTACGATTTGTGAGTTATGGTCATTATAGTAAACCATGTACATATTATTAGTTGTAGACTATTATTAAGGAATAATGTTTATTCACTCAAAACTTTTGATTTAGACCACAAGATCATTTTGATTGATACATGTCTTCATATCATTAAACAAGGGACATAAGTTACATCAAAGTTTTTGTACACAAAATCTTATCTATAAAAATTAGTTTTTGTTATTAAACATATATCACAACCACTAGCTAATAATGCATACACTACCATTACAACTCACCACCACTAGCTAATGATGGATGCACCATCACCTCTAGCTAATAATGGATGCACCACCACCACTAAATAATAATGGTTCCACTACCATTTTCCACCATCATAATTGAAAACCTTTTGGAAGCCTATATAAGGAGGCTTAAACCAAATGAAAATGAGTACCTTAAAGAAGTTTTCTCCATTTTTATTCCATCTTCTAAACCATTCAACATCAAGCTTATTTACTTCTTCAAACTTTAAACCTTATTTTTCCACCATTAAACCTATACAAAAAGAAGGGTGTTTCAACTAGAAGAGGTTTTTTTTCAACATCAAAAGAGGAGATTTTCAATTTGAAGAAGAGGTATTTTTCAACATCAAAAGAGGAGTTTTCATACTAGTATTGGAAGCAAATCAAGGTAGGGATCGAAACCCTAGTATAAAACCTATGTTCTTGATTATATTGTTTTTGAACAAATCATGTAGGTAAGAAAATCTATCATCTTTGTTTATTAGATCATGAAATCTATTTAAAATTGTATTTTATGATGGAATAGTGTGGTGATTTGAGATCTAATGCAAGATAAAATGTGGTGAATATGAAAGTGAGATGATTTAATAAAATCAATGGTCAGTAAGCCCTAATGGCTTTCCACGAAAATGTGGTTCCCGCGGAAGACGATTCTTGATAATCGTGGTTGGCTCACCGGAACAAGCCCTGACTGGTAAGATTAATTAAAAATATTAATCTGATATTTGTGACAGTTCGTACATAAATAAAAACGTGGCTAAAAGGCCCTGGAAAATACAAACAGCAAGGGTTTTGTGATGTTTTAGCAACACTGCAGAGTTTTCAGCAACACTTTTAACTGAAAAACGTAGTTTCTGCTGTTACATATATTTTGTTGCATTTTTAAATTTGTTTCCTCATTCATATATGTTTGAATCTATTATTTTTGGTTAGTTTCCTATTGAGCTTGCTCACCCCGATAATTTTCCCCCTACAGAGTTCGAGGAGGATGTTGGAGCATAGATCGTGAATTTGACGATCGTGGAAAGACTTCTAGCATAATTTGTAGGTGTGCTTAATTTGTTTGATCACACTACTTTATGTATTATATCACAGGGATTATAAGATGCTTTAAGTTTTATTTTGGTTTGGAGAACAATTTTACATGTTGGAATTGTAACTTTTCAAGTTTAGTTTTGAACTCAAAATCTGATAGTACTACGATGTTTGAATTGTTTCTCTTAATTCTGAGATCGGAATGATGCTCAGTCAGTTAGATTATTTTCATAATAAACTCTTTTCTCTGAAAATTTTATAATTTTTGGATTACTTATGGTCTGGTTTTAATAGGGTAAAGCATTATATCACGTTACTGAATTTCTGATGTCAATGCAGATTGACCCTATTGCGGTTGATTTTACAGTATGTTATGATTTCCAAATTGAAAAGCTTTCTTCTGTGATATTTTAGATATGTTTGTCTATTTTCTTTTAGTTTTGGAATGACTTAAAAATGATTTAAGATGAATTATTTATGTACAAAATAACAGACCTGATGCAGATTCTAGATAGATTACTATATGTCTAAAATACCTATTAGTTTGCATAAACCTTTTGATTTACTTTAGTCAAACTTAATTAACCATGAATTAACTTTTAACTACTCTTTTGAGTTAATTTTGTTGACCTATTATAGTTGGATTTTATAGAATAGAGAAAAAGAATTACCAATTTTTGTTCTTACAATGCCTATAATTACATATCCTTCTAATACTCTTCTTTTCAAGTTTAATAATTTGAGTTGGATTATAAGATTTGAAAAGTAGGGTGTTACAATAAATCATTATATTTACAATCGATAAATCATTATACTAACATAAAATATAAAGTATTTTTTTATTATTTTAAATCACATTCTACAAATTCCAAAAATATTTGGAGCCTAAGCTCTGATACCAAACTGTAACACCCCACTTTTCAAATCTAATAATCCAACTCAGATCATTAAACTTGAAAAGACGAGTATAAGAAAGATACGTAATTATAGGCATTGTCAGAACAAAAATTGGTAATTCTTTTTCTCTATTCTATAAAATCCAACCATAATAGGTCAACAAAATTAACTCAAAAGAGTAGTTAAAAGTTAATTCATAGTTAATTAAGTTTGACTAAAGTAAATCAAAAGGTTTATGCAAACTAATAGGTGTTTTAGACATATAGTAATCTTTCTAGAATCTGCATCAGGTCTGTTATTTTATACATAAATAATTCATCTTAAATCATTTTTAAGTCATTCTAAAACTAAACAAAAATAGACAAACAGATCTAAAATATCACAGAAGAACGTTTTTCAATTTGAAAATCATAACATACTATAAAATCAACCGAAATGGAGTCCATCTGCACTAACAGCAGAAATTCAGTAACGTAATATGATGTTCTACCCTATTAAAACCAGATCATAAGTAATCCAAAAATTATGAAATTTTAGGAGAAAATAACAGAGTTTATTATGAAAATAATACAATTGATAGAACATCATTCCGATCTCATAATTAAGAGAAACAATTCAAACATCGCAGTACTATCAGATTTTGAGTTCAAAACCAAACTTAAAAAGTTACAATTCCAACATATAAAACCATTCTCCAAACCAAAATAAAACTTAAAGCATCCCATAATCCCTGTGATATAATACATAAAGTAGTGTGATCAAACAAATTAAGCACACCTATAAATTATGCTAGAAAGTAAGTCTTTCCACGATCGTCAAATTTACGATCAACGCTCCAACACCCTCCTCGAACTCTGTGGGGGGAAAATTATCGGGGTGAGCAAGCTCAGTAGGAAACTAACCAAAAATAATAGATTCAAGCATGTATGAATGAGGAAACACATTTAAAAATGCAACAAAACTTATGCAACAGCAGAAACCACATTTTTTAGTTAAAAGTGTTGCTGAAAACTTAGCAGTGTTACTAAAATTTCACAAACCTTTGCTATTTGTATTTTCTAGGGCCTTTTAGCAACGTTTTTATTTATGTACGAACTGTCACAAATATCAGATTAATGTTTTTAATTAATCTTACCAGTCAGGGCTTGTTCTGGTGAGCCAACCACGATTGTCAAGAATCGTCTTCCGCGGGAACCACATTTTCGTGGAAAGCCATTAGGGCTTACTGACCATTGATTTTATTAAATCATCTCACTTTCATATTCACCACATTTTATCTTGCATTAGATCTCAAATCACCACACTATTCCATCATAAAATACAATTTTAAATAGATTTCATGATCTAATAAACAAAGATGATAGATTTTCTTACCTACATGATTTGTTCAAAAACAATATAATCAAGAACATAGGTTTTATACTAGGGTTTCGATCCCTACCTTGATTTGCTTCCAATACTAGTATGAAAACTCCTCTTTTGATGTTGAAAAATACCTCTTCTTCAAATTGAAAATCTCCTCCTTTGATGTTGAAAAAAATACCTCTTCTAGTTGAAACACCCTTCTTTTTATATAGGTTTAATGGTGGAAAAATAAGGTTTAAAGTTTGAAGAAGTAACAAGCTTGATGTTGAATGGTTTAGAAGATGGAATAAAAATGGAGAAAACTTCTTTAAGGTACTCATTTTCATTTGGTTTAAGCCTCCTTATATAGGCTTCCAAAAGGTTTTCAATTATGATGGGGAAAATGGTAGTGGAACCATTATTTTAGTGGTGGTGGTGCATCCATTATTAGCTAAAGGTGATGAGTTGTAATGGTAGTGTATGCATTATTAGCTAGAGGTGATGGTGCATCCATCATTAGCTAGTGGTGGTGAGTTGTAGTGTATGCATTATTAGCTAGAGGTGATGGTGCATCCATCATTAGCTAGTGGTGGTGAGTTGTAATGGTAGTGTATACATTATTAGCTAGTGGTTGTAATATATGTTTAATAACAAAACTAATTTTTATAGATAAGGTTTTGTGTACAAAATCTTTGATGTAACTTATGCCCCTTGTTTAATGATATGAAGACATGTATCAATCAAAATGATCTTGTGGTCTAAATCAAAAGTTTTGAGTGAACAAACATTATTCTTTAATGTTAGTCTACAACTAACCATATGTACACGGTTTACTGTAATGACCATAACTCACAGATCGTAAGTCCAAATATCACAAGCCATAGCATACTGAAAACTAGATTCAAAGAGCTACAACTTCATTTGAAATAGTCCAAGCTCAATTCGGAGCATAAGATGTCCAAAACTGGGTCCAAAGTATACTGACAGACATAAATACGAATTTTAGAAATAATATATAACATGTTGGGTTGTTTTAACCCAAAGAAAATAAAGATGGGCATAGCCTACTTAATTATAGATTCATGTTCATGCTCAAGTCTATCACACAAATATTGAGTTAGACCATCTAATCTTATAGACTCATGCCCAAGTCCATAAAAAAATATTGGGTTACTACATTTAATTATGTTAAGTGTAGATCTCATACACTAATAAAATTTTGGGGTGCTACACTTTTTGAGCGTTGATCTTAAAAACTGCTTTGTATTGATGATGAAAGATTTTTTACACAGCCACCAGGGGCACACATAGGAACGATCTAATGTCTGATTTTCGTTAAGGATGATCCTTATCATGTATATCATCTTCATCAAAATTTAGTCCATTCTAAAATCTCTAGACCGTTGATCTACATGGTGAGGAAGTTAGAAGTTTTAGGTGGTTACAAATTTTAGAATAAGAGTATTTTTGTTCTCATCCTTAAAATTCTACTATGCACCCTTTTTTTTTAGAGATTTCACTTTGAGTTCAAAATTCTACTATTCACCCTTAATTTTGGGTTTACTTTAGGTTAAAAGTTCTACTATTTACCTCTAAGTAATTCATATATTTATTCGGTTTATTTTTTTTTCCTAACACCTAACGTGTAACACTATCTCTCTTTTCTCTCTCTATGTTTATAATTTTGTTGTATCAAAACATCATCATAGAAGGGAGTGGGAGAAAATTAGAACTTTTTATCTTCTTATGTTTACTGATATGAGAGAAGAAAACACTTGTGTACTGATGTGAGAGAAAAAAAAAATTAATACTGATTTAAAAAAGATAATATTTTAGAAGATTTGGTTAGCTTAACGTAATGTGTAGATTTGGTTCTTTTTTCATGATTTTGATCTTGATCGAGATAGTTTATATATAAGCCAGCAAGATCCTGATATGTATTAATTATGGATATAGAAATGATCATTTGGTGTATGAATCATGAAGTGTTCACTGATTCACCAAATCTTCTGCAACTTTGCTTATTTTTTCATGCACCAATCTGTTTTTCCTTGTTTTAGTTTTTCTGATTTGAAGCTTCCATTAGTTATTGCATTTGGATCTCGTTTTTTTGGACGTTCAATTTATAATTTTACAAAAAATATCTATCCCCATATCTCGAATCTTGGTGTAGACAACTTCCTTGGAACTCTGTACTTCTTTGAGCTTGTATGAAGATTTCTATCAAAAATCAACTTGCAAGAATAGGACGCCTACTATGGTACCGGTCTCTAAAATATTATATTCTCTCTCATTAGTAAACATATATTTATAAAATAAGATATTTGTTATTGAGAAGATGATAAAAAGTTTTAATTTTCTCCCACTCTCTGCTATGATGGTGTTTTTATCTAAACTACAAAACCATAGAAAATTAAAAATAGAGAAAAAGAAAAGAGAAAATAGTGTTTCACGCTAGATTTTAGAAAAAAAAAGAAAAAAAAACCAAATAAATATAGAAATTACTTGGGGTGAATAGTATAATTTTGAACCCAAGGCAAACTCTAAAAAATTAGGGGTGAATAGTAGAATTTTATACCAAAAGTGAAATTCCTAAAAAAAAAAGGGGTAAATTGTAGAATTTTGGGAGTGCGAACAAAAGTACTATTGCGTATTCAATCCAGACTTTCATGGACTTTCAAGGACTCTTTAAAGTGATGGACTTCATCGGGCTTTGACAGACTCCTGTAGACTCTTGCAGAGTCCTGCGCAGAGTCTTGGAGACTCCTGCAGACTCTTGTGGCAGACTCTTATAGACTCATGCAGACTCTTGTAGACTCCTAATATTTTGTAATAACAAAATTAATGAATTTCAACAAAACATCACAAAATCCATAAATTTCTACTGACTCTTGGAATAGTTAGATTATTTATAGTGGTAGATTTTGACAGACTTCTTCATGAATTTCTATAGACTCTAGAGGCATATTGAACATGTTTATAAAATAGATAAATTCTAATAATCAAATTCAATAAGATAAACCACACAAAGCTCACATCCAACAAAACATGTTCAATACAAACATAAACAAAAACATGTCATTTGTTATGATTCTAAAGATCCCTATTATTGCCATTGTCTCTAACACGTACCATTCGGCATAGTAGTAGCTATACTATGTGGCCATTCATTAGTTATTAGTCATAACTATTTATATTATTAGTTATTAATAACAATAATAGTTTAATTTATATTTATTAATATTAATTATTCATATTTATAATTATTATAAATTATTAATAATAATAAGTAATGATTATAAATAAATAATAGTTGTCATGATTAATAATTTTTATTAGTTATCAATCATAACTATTTATATTATTAATTATTAATATTAACTATATTATTAATATTAAATATTAAATATTAATGTTAATTATTATTTTGTCCACCATAATAATTAATTTTAATAATTATTTATTATTTATTAATTTAATATTAATTATTAATATGAAGTCCACCACAATCCCACCTATTTTGGTGGGATTTCATACAAGCCAATTTGTACACAAAAGTCTTTCAAAGTCCATGAAAAAAGTAAATCCATCAAAGTCATGGACTTTAAAGTCTATAACCAATAACACATGACTTTGCAACTCCATCAAAGTCTTGAACCAGTAACACATGACTTTGGAAGATTCCATCAAAGTCTTGAACCAATAACACATGATTTTGCAAGACTCTTTCAAAATCTTGAACCAATAACGCATGACTTTGCAAGACTCCCACAAAGTCTTGAACTAATAACACATGATTTTGCAAGACTCTCTCAAAGTCTTGAACCAATATCACCTAATTTCACAAGTCCATAAAAGTCCATGGAAGTCCATGAAAATTATGATTGAATAACCCTATTAGAATAACCGTTCACTCACTTTGATTTTATTAGGTTAGAAGTTTTAAAATAAGTTGATTTTCTGTGAAGATGATCTACATTGCAAGAAGAAGAAAATTACTAAGAATTAGCCCTTGAATTGTCGCCATGTGGACCCATAGTGTTGTGTAAGAGTCGCGTAAAAAGGGATTGTGTAAAAATATCATTCCTTTGTATTGATTGCCTATCAATTAGTTAGTTGAAGCATATGTATCTTAAAAAATTCATGAATTCTTGCAGTGGTATATCCTTCCGAGATCCATCATGTTTGTGAGAAACTCCTTCAACAGCGCCCTTAAAAAACTAACTCTGGGAGCAAACAAACACGTAAATACAGATTTCTTAATCATAACATTCACCACAAATAACGTCGGATGGGGAACGTAACGCATGTCATTGAGAAAGGAATTTGGGAATGCAATACGATTGTTGCGAGGATGAATGACAATTGCCAGGGAGCTCGGATTCTTTACCATAATGCTGGACCGCAACCACATGATGTTGTAGGTAGTGATGTCTCATCCAACCAAGAAGCTCAATCCAATGCAGACCCCCAGAAGCTGGAACAATGGTCCTCAGTTCCCTTCTTTTTTTTTCCTTGGTACTTTTTCTTCTTTTGTTCAAGCGATCATCCTGAATCAGATTTCCATGTATATTCATCAATTCTGTTTTTTTCTTTCTTTTTCTTTTTTTTTTTTTTTTTTGCTGTCAGGAGGTGTCCACACCCCTTGGGCGGGCCTAATCCCCCTGGTCGCCTGCCCCAACCCACTCGGAAGAACCCGACAAGCAACTGGGTCAGTCGAAATAATAATTCTTGGTGGATTGGCCACGGGTGGTTTCGAAGTCTTAACCTAGGAGCCCCTATTCATCAATTCTGTTTTTTCTGAATGTATGAAAATCTCTTTCCTTTTCCTTATGATATACTAATAAAGCACGAACACAGCAAAATTTGTTTATATGTATGAACAAGCACTGATGATTGGTACAAGATGGAGGGCCAAGACCAATTCTGGCATAAACAAGGTGATTAAAAAAAAAGCAAAAAAGGCACACCTAAATAAAACCATTTGATCTCTCCCCACTCTTCGTTGATCTCTTCTGGGAATCTGCATCATAATGAGTAAAAGCAGCATCCAGAGCCTGTGAAAACATAGACATGCCCATGAATAATACTCTCGATCTCAAAGGAATAACTGACTTAACACCCTACCGAAAGAAAAATGCCAGCAGCAGTTGCGGGTGTGCAGCCGCTAGCCTCTCTTGGTGCCACATGTACCAAGGTAGTTTAATCTTGTAATTTCCAGCCCTCCTTTGTGTCAGTGGTATCAAGGGAGGCTAGCAAGTGGGCTAGGGCTTCCGCTAGCACTCCTCTAGGATAAAAAAACTGATATGCTTTAAGAAGCCGGTGTTCAAGCCTTCCGAGGAATCGAGTCTTAAAATTTCATCCATTACTTCAACCAGAAAATACAGCTTAAATGGCTACAGATCATCCAGTAGGAATTTTGAAGTTCTTAAGGTAAATAAGAGGGATGATGAGAAAATTATTAGTGAGAAATTTTGAGGAGCAGAAGAACACATAATATCCTTGGACTTCTTTGCTTTTTTCTATTTTCATTTCTTTTTAATTTGATGGAACTTTTATGGGAAGCAGGAGCTCCATGAAAAAGTTTAAGGAAAGAACCAACATAGTCCATCCTCTTTTTCTTTTCCTTCTTTATTAGTGAATATAGGCCATCTTATATCAAATCCATTTGGTCTCTCATTTTCGGTAATTAAAACAGGAGAGGTTACCACCAAAGTAGAAAAATAAATACTGACCTGAAGCATTGGTTGAACTAGGAGAGAAACTTGATGCCGGAAATCTGATTGTGCAGATTCCTTAATTCCCTGGAAAAATAAAACAGGAAATCAGAAGAGTAAGTTTTACAGGAAGCAACAGTTTGTCAAAGCTTGATATGTTTTTTATACTTTTTCCCTTGGTTATCCGAAAAGAAACCATACAGGAACCCCTACGAGAAACAAAAAACAGAAGACAGGACCCTCAAACTTTGTGTTGAAATGATAGATTCAAGATTGACTAGAAAGTCCCCCAAATCTGACTAGGAAAAACTCCCTAAGGACCAATACGACAGCGTCGAAATAAGCTTCACCAATCATCTCCTCAACTGCAGTCTAGTAGATATGCCTGCTATGTTCCTCCCTAAGGACCAACAATTACTGAAAGGAGTAAGTAGGGGTGTCATGGGTATTGAAAACATGTGGATCCCACAAATAGTGGTTAAACAAGGTGATTCTTGTGCATCGAACTACGACATTAGTGTAGCTTCTCTCTAAACTTTTAATGAACCACCAATATTTCGTTCACAGGTACCAGAAAAACTCTCACTGACAGACACCCAAGTGAAGTTTGGAGTGTATGGGAACTATTTCTTAGCTCGACAGCTTTTCAAATTTTGATGTGCATAAACCAATCTTTTCTTTCCTTTTTCCTTTTTTCTTTTTTCTTTTTACTTTTTGCTTCTTTTTTTTGGTAAGTTTGTATAAACCATTCAACGAGGGTAACTTGGTAGTTTCTCAACCTAGGGGTGTTGTAGTCTTTATAACCCTTGGGGACGTGTATGACTAAAAAACATGCATTTGATTTGTAACTTTGATTCTGGATCATTTAGGGTTTTACCATACAGAAGTATAATTTGGATAGTTTTTGGCCATCAGAAATAAGAATATTTTTGTAATTGACCTTGATGGGTAGCTTGGTAATTTGGCTTGAGTAATTAACAAAAAAAGTTAAATGTTGTAGATGGGGTTTGAAACAAATGGTTGGAGATCTGAACAAATGTTTCGGAGGTAAAATAAGCATCGTTTGGGGTTCTACAGCAACAAGTTCGAACCTCTTATGGGAGGTTCAAACCGCTTCTATTGGGGGATTCAAACCCCGCCGAGCAAGTCAGAAGCTACTCCACTCAGACATTGTTTTCCATCATCCTTTCGATTCTTTTGTGCATGGGGCAAATGCTGTTGTGCAGGACCCCTCCCAACATTAAAAGAGGATAGTCTAGAGATATCCTAACCCCTACTGAGTACCTAAATGCATGCCCGCATGGGTTACATTATCTCGAGAAGAAGTGTTTGTTTTGAGCAAGGGAAGTGTTGTGCTGAGTTGTTTTTCCTCTGGGTTTATCATGTAAAACCCTAAACAACTCCTCATTTTCTATATAAGCAACCTTTATCCACTTTGGGAATACATTAAGAAACCCTAGACGCTCTCATCTCTCTTCTTTCTCTTTTTAGTGTTTTGTGCAATGGGTGGTTGTTGCAAGCATTGCATAACCTGGGCAGCAACCGTGAATTTGCTTTGTGAAGCTTTAACAAAATTTTCTGACCTCTTGAATCATGTCACAGATCTGCAGTAGTGGAAGGTTCATCCTACTGACTTCACGTCAGTGGTTTGGTTTAGTTAAATATGCACTGGTTTTGGTCATGGGTTGGAATGCATTGGCCATGCACATGATGAAGATGACACAAAGTTTGATTTTCATAAAGCCACTGTATGAAAAATGATCTATAAGACACCAATAGATGTTATTCTGGAATTGGAGAATTAAGGAGATGAGATCTATTTTCCTCCTCTTATCACTTGGTACTTTGGTAGTTGATAAAGAATCCAAATGAGATAGGAAAAGTAGATGATATAAGCAGGTAAGCACATAAAAGCTGGAGAAAAAGGAAGCTATACTCTCACCCAACTTCGAAACTGTGGAAGCTTAGTACGAGTAGAATAAAACAATTAAACAACTTCATTAAGCGCATTTAATATTTGTTTGATAAGCCATTAAGTGCACCTATAGAAGGATAAACATGTGAAGAAAACAATGAATATTTATAGTAGAAGAAACTCTTTTGTGTCTATGATATCCCCTGACAACAACTAATAAATTGTGATTTACTCAATCATTATGTTTCTAGTCAAACAAGAACGCAAGCATGGAAATAGCTGCTAGCCAAATGACTGCAGATAGAGTTGCCACATTTTGCCTACTGGTTGGCAGCCAAAGGCAAATAAAACTACTAAAATATGGAGAGGAGCAAGAAAATAGAAGTAAAAGATGGAAAAAAAGTCCTGCTAAAGCGTACCTACCTGTAGGTTGGGATAGATCTCCGCCATGGCATCCTTCAATCTGCTTACCTGTTGTAAGCTTCGTTAGCCAATGCACACACCATGAAATCATGCTAAACCTAGATGAGAAGGATGAGATCCATAGAAATTATATAACAAGGATGCTCCATTTTCTAAGAATTGCTCATACTGGAAACCGTGTACTCACATGTTGGACATATGCCATTTTGCCAACAAAACTTTAAAAATAAACCTTGATTTACATACCAATAACCAGCTTATCTATACATTCTTTCTTTCTATTCCATAATAAACAAATCTAATGTGTTTTTAAATCTGTATCTCTCAACATAAAGAATAAACTGTATATTGTATTTTGATATATAGTTTTTAGGATTAATACACAGATCGGTGTTCTTGTTACATTCTTAGAGATATACATATCAACTCGGTGGTATTTATGCATACTCTATTTTGAATAGTTTCTGCATTAGTATAACTAATCACAATCCTCAAGAATTATTTACCTTCTTTCACAAAGTTTTCAACCAGCTAAGGGTAGAATGGATTTCAGTAGGTTTAACCAATTCTTTGAGTACTTTTACTATCCATAGTTATATAATGATGTGATATTGTTCTATTGACACGATAGAGATTTCAATTTTTGAGTTAACTCGACCCGAGTGATTTCCAAGTCAAGTCTTTGAATATTGCATGCTGCTAGCTAAATTGGTAGTATTTGTAACTGATAATACGAGGGCTTTAGTTCAAAACCTGCCTTGACCCACTAATCCACAAACCACTAAAATGTTGTCTATCATGACATAAAATATAATACCAAAAAAAGATAAAAATCAGTTTTTGCATTTCCTTGTATTATCATCATTTCGTTCTACTTTTGCTCAGTTTTCTGAATCTGCTTTCCTAACAATGAGAAACAAGGAAAATCCATTTTAGAAGGTTGCAGAGTAAAAGATGCATAAGGATATGACAAAATTCAAATTAATCTACATTTCTCATCTTTTGGTATTTTTACTGTGCTAGTAATCAATAATAAAATTCAAAGGTACCTTCACTCATGTACAAGTAATATCACACTTGATACTATGTTCGACACCCATAACGTCAAAAATAGTACATCAAATAATAAATACACGCTAACATAAAGCACTAATAAGGACTCTTTCCCCATTGGCAGGTCAAAGAGGTATGCCTTTTCCTTTTTCCCTAAATATGCTCCAACCCAGGCTACAAGCCTACAACCTCCTATAGGATAATTTATTTATGCCCCTCATAAAGCCACCTCAAATAGTTAGGATAGGACTTCATGATGATGATGATGATGCAGAGGTTTCCACGAAAGCATATACAATACACAATGATGTGATGACCAATACTTATCAGCTCTAATTATTTTGTGCCACATTATAAAAGTGCCTCAAGTGTATAAACCATCAAAGCAATTACCTTGGTATAAAGGTATGCTGTTGTAATAGGATAAGACGACCAGAAATGCTTCAGTAGTTCTTGAATGGATATCCAATGCTGAAAATAAAACAATTGTTCAACCAAAAACAGAAATCAGTATACCATATAAATAAAACTAATGGAAAAGTATCTGTCACTAATGTCCTGCAAGAAATGTAATCCAAAGATTCCGATATCGTTAAACAAGCAAATAATTTAGGTGACTTAAATTAAAAAAAAAATTAAATAAAATAACGAGCCAACTCACATGTAGGAGTTCCTCTTTTGTCCTGTTCGGCAGTCGGTCAAGAATACTCTCCTGAGGATTCTTCCCAAGATTATACTTGGTACTAGATAGATGTTGAGTCAATCCATTAAGAACCTAATTCATAAGATGAAAATCATTACCTTACATTGCCCATCAAAACCACCTTTATTTTTTTCTATTGGAGAGGTAATATCACAAAAATGACATGAGACAAAATTTTACCTTAAGAGCGACTTCTGGCTTAACTACAGGATCACTCAATCCTGTTACCTTCATCTCAGAAATCAGCTCCCTCAAAGAACCATATGCTTGCCCAGTGCTCAGGCTGCAATTGATTGTTTTTGTTCCAACTCCAGCATCTCCTAGAGCTTTAAGTGCGTTAGCTTGTTGCGAATCAAAGTACTCTCGTGGATCCTGATTCACGAAAAGATAAGATGTCAAATATCTATACAGTGGCGTAATTACATGGTTCATGAAAAGGGACACACCTTGATAAACAGAGGTGCAAATGGAAGGTTATGAGGTGCCTGAAGATCTTCAATCTCAGCCATCCGAGAAACCCTCTCTAAGCGCTCCTGGTTTGCTTTATCATCAGACTTTTCAGTAGCTAACTCAGCTGCAAAGCAAACACGGACCATGGTTGCACAATGTTATTCTTAAGTTGAACAAAGAAGGAAGCATCATCAGATCAAAACTGAGAATGAAACAAGAAAGTAAAGCACACAAGTAAAATTAACATCGCTAACCCTTTTTGGACTTGGCAAGTGCTTCTGCTACGGTTCTTGTGTCCCCTAGTTCCACATCTGCATTCATTTCATGAAGAAAAGACTATGAGAAACGAAGGAGCTCAGCTTAATTTCTAGACAAAATGAACTAGGCTCACGAAAAATGCAGGGACTTCTGAGTTATAAATGATCTATCTACGCAACAGTAGGATAGGATGCTAATTTAGTTATGAGTATCTCCAAACATATAGAAATGAAAAAAAAAAACAAATACTGGAACAGAAAACAATAGAAATTCCTACCTAAAGTCCTTCCTTCCAGAACAACTGCTGCATGTCGGTTAAGATCTTGAGCGAGAGTCCTCCTATATTGTTCATACTCTGTATCAGTAATCTCTTTGCTTCCATCACGAAGGATTCCATGATCCTATATCAAGCAAATGTAAGCAGAAAGGGAAAGCTGGTGCAGAAAATGAACACATCAAACAAACATAAATAGAAGAGGTGAAGCAAAAGGAAGAAAATGAAAATATAACTCTTTCACTCAGAGTGCTATTTTGGGCACCCTCATTTAACAGGGGTGCACATTCCGTACATTCTGATTGGATGTGGTTCTAACTGGTCAAAAGTAATTTATCTAATAATTTTCTTTTTAATTTCAAAAATCCCATTTACATTTAATGAAAATAGATGAAGAGTGCGACTACCAAAGCAATAATGTGTCTTATCACTCTCTCTCCTCTCTGTTATCCCTTCTTCATTTTTTTCTCTCACCAGAAGTGAACTCAATTTTCAACCTGTAAATGATTTGTTCTTTCTTTTTTTATTTTCTTCAAAGTTGAGACTCACGGGATTCCATGTCTGAGAAAAGATGGTAGAATTGATGCCGAAGAGAGAGAGAGAGAGAGAGAGAGAGAGATCAGATTATCGTCACGATCGTCCGACCTTCCACCTTTTCAGAAGGGCTATTTATTTGTATCAGCTGCGATGACCTTTCAATCATATTGAGAAGCAATACTACTAACTCATCAAAGACTCTGAATGATTAGAGCATCCAAGAGCATGATTCTAAATAAGCTTCTTCAGGACACTTTAATCTTCCTCTATGAGTATTGTGTCACTAATCTGAAGAAAGTTATGGTTTGATTTTAACGTCTTCCAAAAAAAAAAAAACGTTTTGGTTTGAGTTCATCATGATCAGAGATGGGTTCTTTGAAGTTTTTTTTTTCGTGTGTAACTCTTTTGAGGAAACAAAGTGGAATTCTTTAGTTTTGCTTAATACCATAAGTAATTATCATTTGGCTTTTAAAAAACTTGTGAGTTATTAATGGTAGTGTAAAATTGTTCAGAAGGAGAAGTACTCTTACTTTACCAAAAGCTGAGAGGAGAGAGACAACGCTATTGCATTGGAAGTCGCACCTTTCTTTCATTTATTTTCATTAAATGTAAATGAGATTTTTTAAAGAAAAAAGAGAATTATTAAATAAATTACTTTTGACCCGTTAAAACCACATCCAAATAGAATGTACTGAACACGCACCCTTGTTAAATGAGGGTGCACAAAATAGCACTCTTTCACTCAGGAACAGTTAAAACCATTTTTTGGGGGGCTTTTCTTTGATTTAATGTACAAATGGCACCACCAACAGTAAAGAGAAATTGATAAAGATTCATAGTTTATTCCAAATCAAGTTTGATATCTGGTTTTCTCTTTTTATTAAAACCTATTGTTTGATATCTGGGTTTTGAAGTTTCAAATTTGAAATTTAAACTTTAAAAACTGTCAATTTCAATTTGTATCATTCTAGGCCATTACTTTCAAAAAGTGATGCTAAAATGATGCTTTTTCATTTGCAGAACATTTCCAGGAAAAGTTTGTCAGTAAGTCATTACAGTCCGTTAAAAAGTAGGTCACTAAACCAAATAGAGGTAATTGAGAAATAGGGTATATTAGATGTACCGGAAGGTGTATGTAATCATCCCCTTCATCAGCTTCCATGTCTAACGTTGGATCCACACGTCTGATCTGAAAATCCAAAATTCTTTAAAAAATCATTACAAAAGATATATTAAAAACCTGGTGATCAGGAAAAGAGAATAGCAGCACAGATAGAATTGTTTCAGCTGATAAAAAAAATTAACACAATATTTAGATGTTCTATTCTTTTATGAGATAGAACCTTCCGCCGAGCTTCACGGGCCAATATGTCATCTTGCTTTAGAAAAACAGCAAGCTCCTCATCTTCAGCAGCTTCGGCTGCAGCAGCAACAGCATTTTTTGTTCTATGGAGATACTCTGCTCTACAATATTTTGTCCAGAAATCCTTTTCTGTCATCTAGAAATCACAAAGAACATGATGCTTAAGTGTCAATAAGGTAAATAACAAAGAGACGAAAGACCCCGATACCAATTCATCCAATGACTATGATTCCAGATAAATAAAAAGCTAAAAAATAATTGATCTTTCTCGTGGTAAAATTCCTGAAAATGAGAAAATTAGGAAACATCTGCTTACCTTGCTGGGGACAAAATTCAGAAATGCCTGATGAACAGCTGGTTTTTCAGTGAAAATCTGCAAACAGAAATTACACCATCACCAAGAGGAGAAGTAATCTAAAGGAAATATGCCATGAAAACTATGATTGAATATCTTCCATGGCCACTTTGTAAGCAAGTATTATATTGGACACCATCAAGTCTCTCTAATAGTCGAATAAGAATAAAACTTAGATGTAATTATAGCTTGGAGACCAAGAATAAAACATGTCCAAATAGAGAAAGTCAGAACAGTTTGGATACTAAGGAACTTAGAGAGGGGAAGAACAATCATCTTTAACCAAAAGGTACTCCAACTCATTTCCATCAGATCCAGATTCAAATGTATTTTGGCCAAACTTATAAAACCAAAAACATTAGATCACATGTCATTTATTGTCTATACCAAATTAAAACCACAGGATTAACATACAAGAAAAGGGTGACAGCTAAAACTTGACTGCCTCTATTGTATTTGCATGGATATAGATTTATTCGCTTGAATATTTTGACATTCTCCCATGCCGACTACTGTATGAAGGAACAACAAGGTCTCCATAAGAAAGATAAAGCCAGAGAAAGAAGTATTCCACTCAAAAACCAAGGAGCAAAAATAACAGCATTTGTTCTGGAAAAGAGCAAACTTAGAAGAAAATTAAAATTGCATCCCTCGCTTTACCACATCAAACCTACTGGGTTTTAAAAGTACTCGTCGTATTCAAAGGCTTGAATATTACAGACCCTTCAAATTGTTTTTGTCGTATATAATATTGCTCACTTTGGGAAACCATTCAATAGATAGAAATGTTTCAGTTTTCAATCTATTATCCACTCACAATAACAAGCAGATAACTACACACTGGAAATTCTCCTAATGCAAATTTTCACATGAACAAAGTTTTTCATTGACAAACGCTATTATTATTGCTTGGTGGCAATAAAAAAACGTTCAGTTCTGTTAAACCATAAATACTAATTTAATCTGAAATCCACCAGCCGAGTCTTCTGTAAAAAATTTCAGCACTTCCATTCAAGTCGTGTATAATGTTTTGTAAGACTATGTGATATGCAAATTATGAAGATCCATATATAACCAATATGAGATTTGGTGTAAAATATTTGCAATTACAAATTTTCACGGCATACCAAGCACAACCTAAGTAAATATTTTTTTTTAAAGAGAGTACTTACTGTGACTCTTGAGCACAGAAGACTTGAGGTAATACAAGAAGAAAAGATTCACATAAATAAACATCAAGCAAACAATTAAAGAAAATAGAGAACCATCATACCTGGTGAATTATTTCCGGAGTCAGGCTAAACGTGACTTTGTTGGTCTGAAATAAAACAAAACAAAAAAAACAATTAGAACCTAAGCTTCTAATCTATGCAAGAGAGAAACGAGAACAGAAGTAAAAGTTTCATGCTGTACCCGACCATCAGTCAATGGTCTGACATCTGCAATCATGGCACTTTTGAACCCTACTCGTTGTTTTGACGTCCTGCTGGCATTAACAGCAAGCAACTTCTGCAACCAAAAGATATCAGTAGGAAATGTTACTATTATATATTTATAAATAATATTCAGAACATAAAATTGAAAACCTAACGATAGATAACTGACCTTTCTTGTTGCCCAAAATTCAGCTTCTGTCAAGACGCCACCAATAACAAATTGCTTGTGCAGTTTCTGCAACTCACTGTCAATGAAGAATCTAGCGAAATTAACCAGAAAATAAAGGACTAGAAGAGAAAAAGTTCAGAGGAGACAGAACACCAAGTTCAGCAGAAGTATCTACATGAGTGATTGGAGCTTTAGTTAATATTGATGAAAGTATCCACAAGTTGAACAAGTGTTACCCAAGGGGAGAACTATAAAGGGAAAGAAAGCTAAGGAACGGGTAACGGCCATAACCCATAGATCCTTTAGCAGTGTGTTATGTTGTTATGTTCTAGCTTCTCTCTCTACTAAAGGTATAAGTTAATTGCACAAATTTCATGTTAGATCTTCAATCTCATTTCAAATCTAGAAAGTTGCACATATTTCTTGATGACCAAGTCCAACCTCGATATCCCACCGAAAGACTCATGAAAGAAGATAGAATGACAGATATACCAAAGTAAAGTATAGAAAAAGGGGAGAAAAAACTCCAATAACCATCGATGCATGTCAGCTCTGCTTGAACATTAATGCATCTACTAACTATCAAAACATCAAAGGACCATAGGTTTGTAAGACCCATACTGGAATTTTATATATATATATATAGAACCTATTCTTACTGACAAAAAGAAAACACATATCATCAGGACTCAGGAGAACTCATGAAAAATGCAGGAAATATAGAAGAATGCATCGCAGTACTAATCATAACACAAACAAGAAGCAGGAAAAAAGAGAAAAGAAAAAGGGTTTATTATTATATTTTAGTAACCATGAAACCATATAAGTGGGAAATCTAGAAGGTCAACTCAAAGGTAACCAATCTGATTGTAAAGACAAATAAATAAAATTGAAGGAAACCAAAAGATAAAAGCCCAAACTTATCTAAACTTTGTGAACGCATTATTGCAGAAAGCAAAGTTACCTATTATCACGTAGCAACTTCATCCGGAGTTCCATTTCTTCAGCACTAAGTTGTTCATCATGAACCGTAATAGTGGGTTTTTCAGAAGCCACATTGGCATCTTGTGCAGATGATTGCGTAGCTTGGAGCTTGCCAAGGACCTTTCCTGTTCATGGGACATCAGTAACTATATCTTCAGGTAAACCACTGTCAACCAATGCATGAGAAGATATCAGATATAACACTGCAACTCTTCCCCTAACATATGTATCTAGTTGAACCCTGGACAGTTTCTGAAAGAAAAATTAAAACATCGAGGACAGACCACTGAGCTTATTTCAATCGTAGAATGCCAATTTGTTTCTTACCAATGAAATTTGACTCTATGAGGGCATTTGGCAACCAGAAGCAGAAGTACTTCTGCTTCTAAAAAAAGTAAAAGTACTTTTGAGAAGTAAAAAATAAGGAGAAGTTTGTATGGTAAACTCTTGACTTATAAGTCTAAAAAAATGATGAGTTATTAGTTGTTACACGGTACTCGAAGAGAAGCAACTTCTAAGAAGTAGAAAAGCAAAAAAAAATTACTCCAAAAAGAAGCAACTTTTTTGCTTCTAGAAGTCACTTTCAAAATATGTTATATAAACCATTAAATAGGTGCCATCAATTCACTACAACCTTGAATAGTGGAAGAGTTTCTTAAGAAGAATTTGACTTAGGAGTTCTAAGGTATACTTCAACCACATATCTAGAAATATTGGTAGGTATTACGGTGCTTAAAATTGCGAGACAAGAATGGGCTGCACCATGGAACTATTCTGTTTTCTCCTGTTGCTCTGGTTAGTCCCGCAATTATTTTCTTAAACACCAAACTAATAGAAAATGTCGAGAAAGAGGAAATGCTGATAAGAATGATTTTGATGAATCCATTACAAGACATAGATATGAAAGGGTGCTTGGGAATAAGGATGAAAATCATTATGATTTTCTTGTTCCTGAAAATATTTCATCTTCTAGACGTCGTAGAGAATTGAGAATTCGAATTTGTTTAAATTCGGAGAATCTTTTAAATACAATATGATGATGACGTTAGTAAAATAATTCCATATGAAAAATTGGTCAAGAAGCATAATAGTGAGTCACTAAGCTTGTTCTTTTTTCTTTTTTTATCGGAAGTCAGTAAGTTTATTAGACAACATAAAATAAAAAACCCAAATAAATTACCAGCCTGCTTTATTGACAGTGCACTGTTCCAACTCTTTGAGACTGGTAAAACAAATTTTGTACCCCCATAGACTTGAATCTCTGTCTCTTGCTAACCGATGAAAAAAATATTATCTAGTATGAGCATTTCTAGTTGTTTAATCCGTTAAAAGTTAGAAGAAGTGTTTTATCTAAATAGGAACCAAGAGCAACAAGAGCATTTTTCATATAGAGCTTGGACTTCCAGACCCACCTGATTGGTTGAACCAAGGTGGAGTCTAGTCTGTCTTTGTGTGTGGGCACCCTAATGTTTCTAAGTCCAAACATATATGTTAAATTTTAGTTGTTTGAGTCATTCTTACAAAAAAAAAATGTATTAGGTTTGAACCATCATGCATTTCCATGCATACATGTGCATAAGCATGGCATAAGGGAAATTAATCACTTCACATGTGAGGCCATTTTAATCATTATAATTGTTGGCCCTGGACATATTTTGAATATTAAAATTAATGGTTTGACCTTTCTTTGACTTACAGATTGCAAGTTATGAATCATAGAATACATACATGTCAATCTGTCCAAGCTAGCAAACATACAACAGGATAATCCAAATACAATACTAGCACGAAAATCATTATTATTGGAAGATTGAAACTTACCCACAAAGTCTCGGCATATATCGCGTTCAGAGAACTTGTCAAACTCGAAAATGTAACCTCCACCCTAAAACAACACAAAACATAACCACGTATGCTTCAATCACTAAACAAGATGTAAAAGATGAGTTTCAAACAATAAACTAATCAGCAAGGAAAAAGAGTAATGAATGGTTTGCTATAGAGCACCACGCAGAACTACAAAGTACCAAAGCATTTGAATCTGCTCACATAGCAAGGAAACATGCATAAAGGGCCATTAACAAATTAACAACTCAAAAGACAAACGAACAGTTTTTGGTTTAAGCAAACCTTGACTTCCTGAGTAAGATTTAGTAATGCTTTATTTTGGGGTGCCTCCTTGGTAAATTTGTGACCTGAATTTATGATGGAGAAAAAGAGAAAGACATTAAAAAGAGCCACTACCCAATAAGAATATGAAATCTCAATGCTTGTAGTGAAAAAAGTCGATTACTAAAGAATACATTTTTATTATTTTATCCATATGGAAGCCTTTAACTTCATTCTGGAAACTTCCAAACTTTTCAAATTCACCCTCTTGTTGGATTTTTATCAGTTTTCGAAAAATTGAAATATATATATAAGAAATCAACTCCACAACTACCAGAGCAAGAATCATTGAAGTACTAACACCAAACTACGGGTACTAATGAGCACGTCAATAGTTTTACCATCTTTAATAGAGCGATTAAAGTCCATGAGAAGAACCATATTTAACGATGAGGAGTACCTTTAATGGATCTAAACCCCACATCGACTTCCACAGATGACATATTATCATCACGTGTGAATACAAATTTATCCTCTGTCTGCAACAAGGAACAAAAACAAAAAAATGTTGGTGTAATCTATTTAAAAGGGTCAATGGCAGTGATCAAGTGATGCAACAAAACAAGCTACACAATAATTTGAAAATAAAATTAATTATAACAAACAAAAAAGTACCTCGAAATAGAATTCAACCGTAACTAATTTGTTTTCCGTTAATCAAAGTCAAATTTGATGCTTTCTCCTAATTTTGAAGGTTTTAATGAAATGTCAGAATCAAACAAATGTTTTTTTAGGTTTATGCTTTAGTGATTATTGGGTTTGAGATTGAAGTTTCTTTCACACAAAACAGAGAGATAATAATGAGAACAACCATGGTTTAAAATGTCATACCGTTTCGTATGAAACGTCTCGGTATTTTGAGTTGCCGGAACGAAACATTATCCGAAAACCTAAACTCGAATGTTTCGGAATGTTTCGGTTTATCTCTGTTTGTATCGCCGAAACAATCCGAGACACTCAGTATGTTTCGATTTTCGATTTCATAAAATAATAAAAAGTAAAACTTTTGATTAATTTCTGAGGTGGGGATTCAAATCCCAGTGGAGAAGATTGAGATGGAGAGGCAGATTGAAGAGGCGGCAGATCAGAGAGGCGGCAGATCAGAGAGGCAGCATTTCAGAGAAGTGGAGAAAAGAGAGAGAGAGAAAGAGAGGAAAGAGAGAAATAGAGAAAAAGATTCACCTACCTAGATCTACACTTGCACCTCTACTTCACGTCGAATACGGCTGTCGTAACCCCTTTGTATCATTAGCACCGCCTCCATGTTCTTTGTTAGGGTTAGGATGGAATTTTGGGATGAAAAAGATAAGAAAGCTACTTTGTTGTATTGAGGTGTAGCAAAGTTTGATAATAAATCAACTTAAATGGGGTGTAAATAGGAAGAGAAGAAGTTATTTTTGGTGTTAAACAGGTTCATCAAAGTTTGATACCCCTACTCAAGTTAGAAATTCAAAATCTTTAAAAAATTTAATGTATCGGCACATTCCAATGTATAGGACGGTTTCGTATCGTTTCGGTTCAATGTATCAGTTTTTCAAACGACCGATACATTCGATCGATACGATATTTTAAACCTTGAGAACAACAACCTATCCAAATTCCTTATAAACAAGCAGGTATGAATAAAAAACAGATAATGTAATAAGAGAGATTGGTTACCATTATGAGAACTCCTTGAATGCCAGGGGCCTTAGCAGTTTTCTTATACCTAGCACGCATAACGACCTGCCCACTTGACATTTTCTTTTTTCTCAATCTACACAGATAAACAAACCAATTAAAAAATTAAAAACCCACAATAATTTGAACAAGCTGAACATGTTTCAATCCGAACTTATCATCATTTATAACACTGTAACGACCCTAATTTTCACACAAGTCCGGCCGGTACTTATGCAAAAAGAGGTCGTTATTTTTTTTTTAGGGAACAAATCCCAGCCTGTAACATCAGTAGAGAACATATCTCCAATTAAGATTACTGTAGGGAACATATCTCCATTAGTAAAATTTGTAGAGAACATATCTCCACTTAACAATTCTGTAGAGAACATATCTCTACATGAATCCACAGTTGTACCACTGCAGGAAATGAATTATATAAAATAAATAAAGGATAATACTTGAAACAAAAAATGAAACAAAATCTCAATTGAGTTAAAAATATGTACTTAAGCCTCATATTTGGCTACAAGGTAAAAATAATTGACGCCATCATAAAACCCACAAATAGATTTCCCAACTGTCTCTCATACTAAATGCATGTACAATAATAAGAGTACTTTAAACCAAAACTAAAATTTAAAACAAATAAAGAGAGTGGTCCACCCACAGTGCACAATGCAGCAGGTTCCCACTAGATGATATCAGTCAAGCGTGTTATGCCGCTTGGTCCCTACCACCTGAAATATTTAACCACAGGAGTCAAAACTCCTAACAAGTTCACTGAGACCTTAAGTCAAAGCAAAGGTATAAATTGATTAAATGATAGAAAACGAATAACTATAATATCATACTAGTAGTAACAGATAAAGAAAAAGCATACTACATACCTTGGAGTCATAAGAAAATAAACCCACCAACAGATCAGAGTTCAATAAAAGGAATAGAGCTCAGAATATAAATGTAGCCCAGCAAAATAAATTCACATCTATAACTTTTGTTCAATTTTATTGTTCGGGAACTTATCCCTTCTTCAATCGTTGAGAGCGACGAAGTACATACATCAGTAAAAATAGGAACATATCCCATTATCTGGAAGCACCACTTTTAGGGACACATCCCATCTCTTATTCTAGGAAACATACACAACACCCCGATCTGCCCTATTCCACTCAAATTATACTAAATTTATTCATACCACATTATTTCTAGAGAACAATTCAAAACACCGGTCTCAACAACCATAAAAGGTATAACCACCTAACTCAAACACCTACAACACATACAAATTCATTAGTTATTTTAGTATATCAAACCCAAATAGGCGTAGGCAGCCACCATCTATAACATCAATTCCACCCTATGTTTCAGTGGATTAAAACAACCCATTATCGTTGTTCAAGAATAACTTCTTTTTTCTTTTTTCTGTTTTTTTTTTTTACAGCAAAAATTAATTCATTCAAACTTATAAAACCAATGAATAGATAACAAATTGGTTTAACAAGAAGGAAACTCGTACGCAACCATAAACCTACCACAAATTAGTAAATTCTCACCAAAATTAAGTGACTGAACAGTTATAGGATTGCATATATCTCCATACCACATCCAGCCTAAATCAAATATAGCTAGAATCAAGCATAAGATATAGTAAATCAGTTCACTAACAAAAATTCAGCAAAATTGCAGGCATAAGGAAATGTTTTAAACATCTTATTTTGTCTCTAGATCACTATCAATTCATTGTATATCATGTGTTCAATGTTTACATCAGCCCTAACCAAGTCTAACAGTAAACTTGCCTCTAATTTGTTGCAAGAATTTTCCCAAAGCAAGGATTCACAGACTTAAGCAGATCTGAAGAAACTCCCCCAATCTCCAAACCCTAGAACCAAAAATCAGCCAAAAAGAAAGAGAGAAAGAGAGAGAGAGAGAGAGAGAGAGAGAGAGAGAGAGAGAGAGAGAAACAAATGAAAAACTTACAAAAAAATAAAAAACAGACCCGTCCAAGCCCCATCACTTCCACTCAATCTCCCCTCTTCTCTCCCCCAGCGTTTCTCTCTTTTCTCCACTCTCTCTCACTTTCTCTCTCCCTTTCTTCTTTTCTTTTTTTTTAACTAAAAACTCCACCCTCTCCAAAACGTGATTTAGAGGAGGGGTTTCCAATCCAAGCAAACCTTAAACTCTTTTTTTTTTTAAATGGTTCCCACAAATATCTAAATACTTAATTAAAAATTTTAGTTTTGTAGTCCCACACACAAAACTTAACTAAAACAAAATTATAAGGGCTCCTATCACAGGTTTAGGACCACCCACAGAAATTCTTGAACTAATTACAATAAATTTTAGATTAAAGAAAGTAGGGATATTACAAACACTAGGTAAAAAAACCATCTCATTCAGTCTACACCAAGTGATCTCTTATCCTTGTCCATCACATTTTGACACCCTCTTCCTAGAATTAGAGAGAGAGAGTGTGTGATGGTAAGAGGGGGGATTTTTAAATTTGGTTAGGGTTCAAGAAATCTGTGACGAAGAAGATTAAAAATTGTGGTGCAAAAATTGAAAAACCACATCTAGGATATAGTTAGCACCACCTGATTCTGTAGGCTTCTAGGAGCAAAGTAAAATTGCGACTGTGATATCACGAGGTCTTGATCTCCATGAGTAGAGAGGAGCTTCAGTAGGAACTTATCTTCCAGGGTTGAAGGCAAAACATGGAGTTTACAAGGCTTTCTTTGATGAACTAGGGAGATCTAATTTAGGGAGATTTTGGATTGTAGCTAGTATTATATGGGCTGTCCCCATTATATGCTAAAGTGCTAAACGGATACATTAACGAGGTACTTTAGTATTGGAATTGTTCATAAATATAAAAGGAAAATTTTAAAGGCACCCCCATAATCTTATTGGCAAACCCCGTAAGGTTGGACTTGGTCAATTAAGTTTTACCCTACCAATACTTGTGGCAGTCCCCATTTTGGTCAAACACTTCATCATGTAAAACCTTCTCCCACATTTTATAAAAGCACCTCTTTCAACTTGATGTCAACTCTCCGAGTTGAGATTTTCGGAAATTCCTAGAACAAAGATTTGGAGTCATCTTGTCGAACCCCCGACCCTCATCAATTCCTTTTCAACTATTCCAACATGTTTAGAAACATATTTTGTAGTTTTGAAATGAAAACATTCGATTTTGTAACAATTTTTCTTTTTTCGTTCACAAACTCCAAAACAGTATTACAAGTCTGTTTTTCTTAAAAGAAAAACAATAGCACGACGCGGGCTTGTTGTACATAAAACGGAAACAAGTCGCAGAGTTGGATAATATGGGCATTTCACACTAAACCCTCACCACTTCCATAAATCTCTCTCCCATGATTTTTTCTATCTTAATTATCTTCAAATCCTCTCTCTTTAACATATTTTTACTTTGTGTATTCAATCAAAAATTTAAAACTACAAAAACTCTTTTATTTTCTATTCTCCCATGATTTTCTCTCCAGCTCCCTACGATTTTTTCTCCATCTCTTCCTATCTCCACAGTTAGGAACGCACGTGCAGGACGCTTGTATATATTAAATTAAATTAATTAGAAGAAAAAAAAAAAGGAACACCATATGTGGGTATTATCAATTATAGTGAGTAAAGAAATCAACAGAATTTGATCTTAATTTACATTTACATCCAGTAAAGATTTTGAACCGATAATTGACAGATAAGGGTAAAATCCATAAAATTTTAATTAGTTTCAATACAAATCCAAGAGATTTTCAAATTTTGGAACCTTTCCAGTAAAGATCACCTTTAGATTCTGGAGAAAGAAAAACTATAGAACCACAAATACTACACTGTGAATCAGAAGACCAAAAATAAATAAGAATTTAGAACTTATATAACTAAAAAAAGCCCCTATGGATCTAAGAACAAAAATACTGAAGATGTAAGAGATTGAAATCTGATAACTAAAAACCCCAAAGACTTAAAAGCTAATTGATTGAAATCGGAAAAAGAAAATACCCACATAGGTCGAATAGATTGAGATCTTTTAAAAAAAAACCCTAAAGAAGAAAACCCTAAAGACTTAAGAGCAGAGATTGATTGAGATCTTTTAAAAAAAAACAAAATACCTGGATTCGGTTTCGCCTGGAGATGGAGAGAGACGGAGGAACTTGTTCGTGAGCTTTATTCTGACGAATTTGCAGCGTCAAACGCGTTTCAGGTAAGCGGGAAAGAGAGAGGATGTGAGGAAGAGATGGATGAATATGAAAAAGAAGTAGTCGATGAAGAGAAAAGGCGTTAATAAAATAAGGGTAATTTAGTTCAACAAGTGCTGTTTGGATCGATCACTTTACAAAGGTGCCCGATGCTAATGTGGCAGTGTAGGTCCCACTACTATGTAAGTTGTAAATCCTTTTAAAATACTTTTGAGAAGAAAAAAGTGGTGGATCCCACCTTGCCACACCCACATAAGCATCGGGCACCTTTTTTGTAAAATAGTCGGTCCAAAAGGTATTATTGAATTTATTTAGATGTTTGCAATTAGCAAACGTTTGCGGTTGCATATGTTTGCTACAACTAATGTTCACAATTTAAATACTTACCGTGCTCGGTATGCTTTTGTAGATGTCTTGCAAGTATTTTATGTTGCTTGGTATGCATCTGTAAAAGCAAAAATGCATCCCATTAAAAGAAAAATGAAAGAGATTGTATTTCCATCAAAAATTCAAAACCATTGCAGGTTGTGTGGACAAACTTCATCAACTTTTCTTTAATGATACCAATTTTCTTTCACAATTGTAGATATTTTGCAAAATCCCAAATTAATCATGTCCAATGCAAGAGATATTGATTAATTAAAATATTTGAATTTGACATCAAAATTAGAAGACAAAAGGAGAAAAAAACCCTAGCCCTCCATTCCAGCCATAATGAAAAGCTTTCTACCCTAACCCACTAGATCTCGTATTACTTTACCTGATATGTTTCCTTTGAAACCCTAGCCATCCATTCCCTGCAGTTTGAGTGAGTGTCAAAGGTGACACATGTGCGGAGTTGAGCAATGAAGAGCCGTTGGGGTGCTTGGCGTCAAAGTGATGCATAGGAGGTGTAGACGCTAAATTTTCGCACACTCCGGAAAATACCCATTCTAGTCGCATCCCGGTTTACGTGCAAAATTTAACAAAAAATTAATTTAATGTGACTAAGCAGGCTTCACTCCATTGGTCCAAAATTCGGCTCAAGGCCGGATCGCGAAGAGAACCAAATCTCGGGGAACCCCGAACTCGGAATGGAACCGGTTCAAGCGAGGAACCATAGGATTTTTAACCCTGGGCGTAACCACGTGTCGCGCCAGGGTCGGTCCACCCCAATTATTTCCCAAACCATTTGTTTTTTTTTTTTGTCTAACAAATCAATTTTTTGAGGAATTTTTGTTAAAAAAAATTTTCAAATTTCAAAATGGTGGGACCCACTTTCATTTTAATTTTTTAAACAACAAAAAATTTTGAAAAGAAATAATAAAAAAATGGGGATGGGAGGTGCGTGCCGTGGTGGCCACGCACCCCCCATCCTCATCCCTGTTTTCTTCCCCAAAACAAGGAGGAATGGGGGGAGAGGCTATCGAGAGAGGTCGGAGAGATGAGAGAGAGGGGGCTTCGACTGAAAAAGGGGAGAAGGTTGGAGGAAAAAGTTCAGTCGAGAGAGAGGTCAGAGAGATAGAGAGAGCAGGGGACGAAAAAAAAGAAGAGAGAGATCAGTTGGAGAGAGAGACAGAGAGAGAATCGAAGGAGAGAGTCAGAGAGGAAAAAAAAAATTTCGTCTGATTACAGACGTTGAAGAAGAAGGGAGGATGATAGAGAAAAGAAAGAAAGAAAAAGTAAAAAAAAAAACATTTTGTTGTTTAAAAAAAAGGGGTTTTTTTTGTTTTTTTTACAAAAAACAAGGAACGTTTTTAAAAAAAAAAAGAGTTTTTTTTCTTTAAAAAACAAGAAACAGTAAGGAACGTTTAAAAAAAAAAAGCAAGAATAGTCTTGCAAAAATAGTTTTAGTTTTTTTTCTCTTTATTTTAGTTTTCCTTTTCTTTTCCTCCCTTTCATTATTTGCAAAAATAGTTTTGATAGTCCCTAGAATTTTAGTTCTCTCCATTTGGGCACTGAGTGGGGCCCGCTTGTCACCCCCATCGCACATCGACACGGGGGGAGATTTCTTGCAGTCAGGACGACGGGCTTGTGCCGACTAGGTGATAACCCCTATCTTCTCTTGTATTTTCTTTCATTATTGAACTTATATGTCATGTGATGAAACGGGTGATGTAACGATGCTTTAATGGTTCAATGAAATATTGCATGCAATTTTTTACGATAAAAATGTGACAAATGTAAATTTCATTTCATGTAATTTTTAGCATGTATTACGTGATATATGTTAGTTTTGCATGAAATAATTAATGACACGCATGCATGCAGCATGAGGTTTACGTGAACATAGGTCGAGATCTACGTATTAAATGTTTTGCATGATGGATTTTATATAAAATTGATGCATGCATGAAATAAACAAGCAGGTGACAAAGAGGCATTTTTCATACAGAGCATGGTACATCTTTTTTCCACATGAGTTAGTATCACCGTCTTCGCCACGTTTAATATGATTGATATCATGCTCACGACTTCATCATTCGTGCAAAAACATTTTTGCGTAATGACCAGTGCTTACACTCCCATCTCTGTGCTTAAATTTTCGATACCATAAGCTGCGTTAATTTACTTGTTTCCTGATTTTGAGTAATTAATGACTTGTATTAGTGCTTCGATTACTTTGCTAGTTTTAGATCAAAACATTCAATAAGCCTCTGAATAAGATATTTTAGGCCTACAGGCCCATCCCTTTGTGGTGGGCCCATAGGCCCATTCCTTCATGATAGGCCCACGGGCCCTCCTTCCTTTCCCCAATTTTTAGCTTTCGGGCTCTCTACCTGTTGCTATGAGCTTAATGACTCATTTCTCGGGCTTGGGCCTAAGGGCCCGCCTCCATGCCAGGCCCACGAGCCTAGATCCATTTTTCCAGGGCCCAAAACCCATCACTATCACTCAGGCCATTAGAGCCTATCCTCTTCCTTGTGGGTCCAAGAACCCACATCCTCTCATGTCGGGCCCAAGGGCCTGATAACTTGCCAAACCCTAAAAACAAACAATAATAGAGATTAAGGTATCTAGCTTAGTTCACCATAGGGTTAGGCTTTGCGTGTTTGTAGCTTTAGGTTGCATTAGCCTAGTATTGTGTGTTGTTTTCGAGGGCGTGTAGGATCTCACTCGATGTGAAATTCCTATTTTATCCTCACCTTTGTTTTACATGTCTTTTTTCAGATGCATCACATTTAGCCAAGGGATTTTCATGCATATAGGGTCAGAACATCCTTAATCAGATTAGGAGTCTTTAGATACAATTGTGCGGTACTAGAGCATAGGATATGCGTCATTCGCATCTCACTGACGCTTGCATTTCTCGGGCACACATACATTGTGTGACCCCATTTCGTCTTTGGGTATGTCCTATGTTGGACGTGACCCCTCTTTCAGATTCACACCTAAGAGCTGAGTCTGCCCATCGTCATCTTTGAGGTTCACGCCTAAGGGCTGAACCTGCCTATCGTTATCTTCGGGACACTCAGCTTTCGTCGTCTTTGAGAGTCCCAACTATCGTCGCCTTTCAGATTCACGCCCCGTAGCATCAATGAATCTGATTATCGTCCTCTTATAGATTCACGCCCAAGAGCGTCCATGAATCTGTTTTCGTCGTCTTTGTCTGTGCGTGGATACAAAGTACGTCCACGTCACTTGCTTCTCGTCGTCTTTGGGCACATCCTATGTTGGAGGTGATCCCTCGGTGTATGGTGCATTCAACACCATATCACATATTTGAGTGTACGTGTACACATTGCACGTATCACACCCCTTGTTTGTGCGTGGATATAAAGTACGTCCACGTCACTGTGCTCTTAGCACGCAAGCCTATTGATGGCATGCGTCGCTTCTTTTGCTGCATTCAGATAGATGGATGTATGCATCTTTCGCCCCATAACTACTTGATCATGACACGTAGATTTAGAAGGCTTACTCACTGTAGTGCAGTTGTTTTTGTGTATGTAGCATAACTTAGTATTGATCAAATATTTCCCTAAAAGTCTTTAATCGTAAAGTAGAGGCCATCCTCAAGGACGGGGGTTGTTGGGTGCCTAACACCTTCCCAACCCGTACCTAGATCCCCTTATCCATTATCTATGTACCGCAGACCATCTACTTTAGACTATCGCCATAGTTTTCTCGGAAAACTAGATTTAGGTCGATTTTCCAAAATCTCGGGTCCTGATTCCCATAAATCAGGTGGCGACTCCTTACATAGCACATTTATACCCCTTCTAAGGTGGGCGAATCTAACTTGTGCGTCTCCCACGTGCGAGTTTCCCTCGAGCGTGGTGCGCGCCGGATTCTGGCTCCACAGATTGGCGACTCCACTGGGGATTATAGGGATCTAACTTGAAAAGCAATTAAAGAATTTTACGGATAATACGATCATACACTTCTCGGGCTTGCACACACACACTGCACGCACCCATTCATTTGCATTTGCATTTGCATCTCATATTCTTTGTGATCCTATAGGAAACAAAAACTGTGGTTGCGGTAGGTCTCGTCCCGACTGGGTGGTCATATGGGAATAACGACCGAAAATCCACACCCTCTGCCTTGTACTAACAACCAGTCTTCGGACTGCGAGGTATATATTGCCGAGGTGACCCAAACCTTTACCTAAATACAGAGTCTAGTTGAGCCCTGCATACATGTAGTAGCAGCAGATGTATCCCTAGGAATAACCCAAAGGACTGCATTCACGCAGCACAATTTCTGAGGCATAAGCACGATAGAGGTTTTTTGTGTTACTAATTTTATTGGTCAATGTGCATCTCGACTAGGTACTAGGTATTAGTCGTGGACTAGTGGAAGATTATAGACACGAGCCGACAGTTAGAGGGGACCAGTTCACAAGGGAAAAGTCAGCAAAGTGGGAGAGTGTGGGTTAGGCCGACCAAATGACTGACAAGAACTACCTTAGAAATGGCAGATGATAATGCGGGTACAGGCACTTCCGAGTCCGCAACAGCTCAAAGTATAGATGAGATGATTAGGGCCAGTCTGGACAGGGTCATAAAAGAAGATCTAGGCACGATCCTAGAAAAGCTAGTAACCGAAAAGCTGGCATCACAGAACTCTCCGTCTGAGAAAACCGCTGCGCCCGTTGAAACTAGAAGCGTGGAAGAAGAGCGAGACTCCGCTCCTGACCAAAGAAGATTGGAAAAGGGGAAGGCTCCGATGTAGGAGCCATCAAAAAATGCTCCTATGTTCATGATTGATGATTCGCCATGAAAGTCACAAGACAAAGCACCCCAGAATGATTTGACTCATTACCGACCATTTAGTCATGATAACAATCGGTATGATGAGTGGCGTCCGGAATTTGGGAAGCAACGAGATACATTATATAAGGGGGTGATTAAGAGGCTCCAACGCCTAGAAGGTTCCACCACCTACGACGTTAATTCCTGGTACCAGCCGCCGGATGAGCAGTTGTCGCCTAAATTCAAATTTCCTGAGATGACTAAATATGACGGAGCTGGGCCGTCGAAAGCCCACGTTTTGATGTACATGGGATGTATGAAGCCAATGGGGGTCAGCGACAATATGCTCGCACATTTGTTCCAGAGAAGTCTAGTTGGGAATGCCTTAGAGTGGCTTATAGAGTTAGACCGATCGAAGTATCCCTCATGGCCAATGCTGGCAGACGCCTTTATCAGACACTTCAACTATGGCTAGGATACCAGAGTCACCCGCAGACAGCTAAAAGCCATGCAGCAAGGGCCCAATGAATCCTTCACCGATTACATTGCAAGATGGAGAAGGAAAGTTCGAGAAATGATCGATCGTCCTAGTGAAGAGGAACAAATAACAATCATTCGAAAGAACCTGAGGCCGAACTACCAGAGAATGATGAGTGTTGTGACTAAATTTAGGCTGGACAAATTCATTCAAGCTGGAGGACACCCTCAAAGATGAGATGTCCTCTGAGCCAAAGGTGAAGAGATTCGGGAAGGAACATGTGAACTATGTCTCTAATGGTCAAGACCAGCAACGACCATTTCAGTTACATAGTAACTGATCAAGTCAGCAGAATCAGCAATCACAAGGTTATCGGGCTGTTCATAGTGGTCAACGAAGGGATTACGGATATGGATCAAATAGGCCCAAGAGAGAGTTCTCTAAATTGAATCATCCTATTAGTGCACTTCTAGCAGGATTGTTAGAAGCAGGGTTGGTGACACGCAGGGAACCATCACTAGTGCCTGAAATTCCTCCTCGAGGGTTTAATCCAAGTCAACATTGTGATTTCCACCAGGGGCCAGGTCACCTGACTGACAATTGTTGGGCACTTAGACACGAAATACAAAACTTGCTGGACAATGGGAAGATCTCTATGGAAGGGGTGCAAGTGCCCGAGAAGCCTAATATCAACTCGAACCCGCTCCCGAATCACCAAAATGATGGGAGAAGGAACGTAAACTATATTGGGACACCCCCAGTCTGAAGATCCCACGAAGCTGATTCGAAAGAAGGAATCTGCGGAAATTGCGACAGCCTACGGTACACCCCCAGTTGCAACAAGTGTGTATCAAGTTGGTGAGTCTAGTCAGAGAACTCTCACCCTCAATGAGCTTGCAGCTAGGGGCAGGAAGCTAGAATTGGAAAAACTCTAGCCAGTTCAAACTAAAGAAATGGCCCGAGTTCAAGAAGAGGAACAAGAGAATCAAGTTCCTGAAGCCAGTCCAGTTATAACAGAAATTCCGTTGTTCACAATCAACAAGATGACCCTCGTTGGATTCAAGGTACTGTCGAAAGAAAAGACTGTCAGAATGGAGGATTTGTCAAGACCCCCAGTCAATTTAGCAGAAAGTCTTATCCCAAAAAGTCAAAGTCACACTTGGACGGACCCAATGAAGAAAGAATCCGACGAGGAGTGTCAGGAGGTTCAACATCAGACTAGGACAGGGAAAACTTATAAGCCAGCACACTTTGAGAGTTGAAAATCCAGCAGCAGCGTCCAGAGGTTCACTCTTCCAGGTTTTTTCACAAAAGCCTAGGGAAGAAAAAGACAAGCTGGTAGTGGACCAACTTCGGGGAACAAAAGCCAACGTGTCTGTTTGGGGTTTACTTGAAGCTTCCAGCAAACATAGAGATGCACTTTTGTCTGCGCTTAACGCCATACAAGTAGACACTGGAATAACCCCGGAAGAATTAGTGGCGACCGTGGCCCAAGTCAGAGGAATCCCCACAATATCATTCTCAGATGAGGATTTGCCAACAAACGGGACAAATCACAACCAGGCATTGAACATCACAGTCGGTTGGAACCATCTAATCATCCCACTAGTGTTGGTGGACAATGGTTCGGGGGTGAACATTTGTACACTGAAAATGGCTAGAATTATGGGCTTGAAAGATGAGGATATGGCACTCCAAGAAGGAACCACACGGACTGTAAAAGGATTCAATAATGGCAAGAAGACAGTGACAGGCGAGTTCACGACCACAATTCAACACAGGGTGGGTATGGACAGAAGTTCACTTCTTGGTCATGGACATTGATGCCAACTTCAATCTGTTACTAGGACGCCCGTGGTTACATCAGAATAATGCCATAGCTTCAACAGTGCACCAGAAGGTGAAGTTTCCCCACAAGGGAAGGATTGTAGTCATTTTTGGTGATAGGGATGAAGTTCAGAGAAGAGCCGATCAAAAAGGCAAGAATGTCGCACCTGTAATAGAGCCAGTCGGAGTCTTGCACACCTATTCTGAGGAGACAGTCAACATCCTGCAAGAAGGGCATCTTTTCAGGGAGAGAATCCCAAGCCGTTTCGACCATGGGAACCATAGAGTAGCATACTTCTTGCGAAAGCAAAGGTTCTTTCTAGGAATGGGTTTGGGAAAATACCAACAAGGCAGGACTCAGCTTGTAGAAAGTAAGACAGTGCGACCTGAAGGAACCTATGGCCTGGGATATCATCCCACAGAAGAAGAAATCAGTCGAAATCAGCTCGAGAAAAGAAGGAAAGCGCAAGCAAAGAATATGGGCGAACCCTATGTCCCTCCCTCAATTGATTGGTTGAAGTAGCCTAAGTACCCAGAATGGTTTGTAAAGAAAAGTCATCATACTGCAAAACCTCCCCTTTAAAGGAGGCTGAACTGCTCTGAAAAACAGATGGAGATAAGAAAACCAGAAAAAGGAGAACTGCCGGATGACACACTGCTGATAGGGATCAGCCAGCTATACATAGAATCCTGTATCGAGCAGCAGAGTGTTCCGAATGTTCACACAATCTCCGAGGAATCAGAGTTGGACGACACAGCAACCTCAAGCTTGAGAAGAATGACTGCCGAAGAGTACATAGCATCGAAGACCCAATGGGCAAACGCAGAGGAATATCGTGCAGCCTTTAAACCTCTGAGCAAGAAGAGGACAGGAGAAGAATACCACAAATAACCCCCTCCCTGCAAGAAGAGGATGACAGCAGTGCAATTTCGAGCACGCCTTCAGCTTGTTCGAAAGAGAAGGACCGTACCCAGCTCAGAGTGCCTTATCAAACAAGTGACCAAAGCATCTCCTCAAACAATCAATAACCAAGCACACATTGACCTCGAAAGGTCAAAAGGAGAAGCGCCTGAAAGCCTCGCAGGTACGCAATGGGTCAATATGGTCTCAGAAGAAACAGACCTCTAACCTCATCTCTTTGTTCGTTCTATTAATGATAATCCTGTGGTCGATACTAACCATTTTACAGGTAAGTCTCCTGGTGCCACAACATCGAGCACCCAAAAAAAACAACCTGATTCAATCGGGAGAAGGGGCATCCTCGTCTGAAGAGGAAGAAGTGTGGTCCCCAATAGATTTTGTTTCTGCTTTGAGTTTTCCACTATTTTCAAAAAACCAAAAAAATCAAAATATTTTCAAAAACAACAAAAAAAATTGAAAATTCAAAAGACCAAAAAGATGTTTTGTGCATAAATGATTTTGAAGAAGCAATGTGTGACCTCGAAATTGGTAATGAATATGAATAAGAGCCCGAAGAAGATGACTGGGTCGATATCCGGGACGAAATGCCTGAGGAGATCCAAGAGTTGCTAGATCGTCATGAAGACAGGTCGCCGTCAACCGAGGAAGACTTTGAATTGATAAACCTGAGCTTTGAAGACCAACCTCCGTTGGTGAAGATTGGTACCACCTTGTCTCCAGATGAACGAGAGGCTATGATCGAGTTGCTAAAGGAATACAAGGATATCTTTACTTGGTCATATGAGGACCATGCCAGGGCTAGACGCTGAAATGGTGGTTCACAGGATGCCTACCTATCTTGATGCTAAACCAGTTAAACAAAAGCTCAGAAGATTGAGACCGAAATGGACAGTGAAGATTAAAGAAGAGATCTCCAAGCAGTTGGATGCAAAGTTCATGGTCCCAGTTACATATACAGATTGGTTAGCTAACATTGTGCCAGTACCCAAGAAGGATGGAAAAGTTCGAATGTGCATTGATTACAGGAACCTCAACAAGGCAAGTCCGAAAGATGACTTCCCATTACCGCATATTGACATACTAGTCGACAATGCCGCTGGCCACGGTTTGTTGTCTTTTATGGATGGGTTCTCCAGATACAATCAAATCAAGATAGCAGAAGAGGACATGGCGAAGACATCGTTCATTACACCTTGGGGAATATATTGGTATAGAGTAATGTCGTTCGGACTTAAGAACGCTGGAGCTACTTACCAAAGGGCCATGACCACTCTTTTCTACGACATGATCTACAAGGAATTGGAGGTTTACGTGGATGACATGATTGCAAAATCGGAAAGAAGAGAGGATCACATCAAGGACCTGACCAAGCTCTTCAAGCGTCTAAAGAAATTCAAGCTAAGACTCAACCCTAGTAAATGTGTATTCGGGGTTAAATCAGGGAAACTGTTGGGATTCATCGTCAGCCACAGAGGCATCGAAGTTGATCCAGCCAAAGTGAAGGCCATTGCAGACATGCCTCCACCTCGCAATGAAAAAGAAATTCGAGGGTTTCTAGGAAGGATTCAGTACATCAGCAGATTCATAGCTCAACTCACGCCCATTTGTGAGCCCATCTTCAAATTGCTAAGAAAAGATGTTCCTAAAAAATGGAATGAAGATTGCCAGAAAGCATTCGACAGAATTAAAGATTATATGCTGAGCCCTCCTGTACTGGTCCCGCCTATCCCGGGAAAACATTTGATCCTATACATCTCTGTTACTGACACTGCAGTGGGAACAGCTCTAGGGTAATATCATGAAGATAGCGGTAAAGAAAGAGCCATTTACTACATCAGCAAGACTTTGTCCGGGTATGAGATAAAATACACACATTTAGATAAGACTTGTTTCGCGTTGGTGTGGGCCGCGAAAAGTCTTAGACATTACATGTTGTCACACTCAATCTAGCTGCTCGCACGAATGGATCTAATCAAATATCTATTTGAGAAACCAACATTATCTGGGAGAACCGCTAGGTGGCAACTGCTCTTATCAGAGTTCGACATAACTTATGTCACACAAAAGTCCATAAAAGGAAGAGCAGTAGCTGACCATCTTGCCGCCCATCCACTTCCTGATAAAACAACAGTGGTAATAGAATTCCCTAATGAGTACATATTGGCAACAGAACCAGAAGAAACGGAAGAAGTGGCACCTTGGAGAATGTACTTTGATGGAGCCCATAATAAGATAGGCAGAGGAGTAGGGGCAATGTTTGTATCTCCTAAAGGAGTCAGAACACCTATCGCCATTAGATTGGGGTTTCCTTGTACGAACAACATAGCAGATTATGAAGCTTGCATCGCTGGTTTGAAGGCATCCCTTGCCCTATCAGTCAAAAGATTAATGGTTTATGGAGATTCTCTCCTAATCATTAAGCAAGTTCAGGGTGAGTGGAAGCTGAAGAATGAACAGTTGGTGCACTATCATGAGTACCTCTTAAAATTGGTCGACGAGTTTGATGAAGTCGAATTCCATAAAGTATTCAGAAACAAAAACTAATGTGCAAATGCTATAGCAGTGTTATCATCTTGGCTAACTATCCCGGAAGGAGCTACTGTTCGACCAATTGAGGTAATCCAAAGAGATGAACCCGCATACTGCTACCAAGCGCAAGAGTTCGAAGAGCAAGAGCTTAGCGAGCCTTGGTATGCCGACATTAAAAGATTCTTGGAGACCCAAGAATATCCAGAAGGCGCGACCAGGAGAGATCGACGGTTTATTAGATCCTGGGCTTCAGGGTTTGCTCTATGTGGAGGTCATATATTCAAAAGATCCTTTGATAATACACTACTAAGATGCGCAACCAAAGATGAAGCACTGAGCATTCTGGAAGAAGTCCATGCTGGGGTATGTGGTCCACATGAGTGGTCGAATGTTAGCTAAGAAGATCCGTAGGTATGGGTACTACTGGCGAACAATGGATACAGACTGTGAAAAGTTCGTCAAAAAATGTCATGAATGCCAGATACACGGAGATCTGATCCATGTTCCCCCAGCAAACCTAAACTGTCTAACATCGCCTTGGCCATTTTCAACATGGGGGATCGATGTGATAGGCAAGATATGCCCATCTTCATTAAGTGGACATGACCACATCATCGTCGCAATCGACTATTTTACAAAATGGGTAGAAGCGATCTCGTGTAAAAGTATCAAGTCAACTCCCACCGCGAAATTCATCCAAAATCACATCATCTGCAGATATGGAGTGCCTCACGAAATCATCTCAGATAATGGTACAAACTTCATCGGTTCAGAGGTACGCCATTTGTTTGGCAAATATGAGATCCAGTACCACAACTCGTCACCTCATAGGCTACAAACTAATGGTGCGGTGGAGGCGGCCAACAAGACATTAGTCAAGATCCTGAAAAAGATGATTGTGACTTATAAGGACTAGAGCGACAAGTTGCCCTATGCGTTATGGGCCTATCGCACCTCAATTCGAACACCAACAGGGGCGACACCATTCTCTCTTGTATATGGAATGGAGGCAGTACTTCCAATCGAAATTGAAATTCTAACTCTCAGAGTTCTAATGAAAGGAGCCGAGGATGAAGCCGATTGGATCCAGTCTAGGGTAGACGCTATGAACTGCATTGATGAAAAAAGGATAGACGCAGCATGTCATGCACAGTCTTACCAATAAAGGATAGCTCGTAGCTTTAATAAGAAGGTCCGACCGAGAAACTTGAGCGTAGGTGACCTTGTCCTCAAAGAAATCATGCCGTAGATCATTCTAACGCAAGGGGCAAATTCAAACCCAATTGGGAAGGTCCCTACATCATTAAGAACATCCTTACAGGGATGACTGTCCGATTGACAGATCTGGATGGGATTGAGCATCAAAGGCCTACAAATACGGACCAACTCAAGAAGTACTACGCTTGAGGTGACCACTTGACTCTTAGACTAGGGGCAAGTGAAGCCGACATAGGTCCAAAAATGAGGCATTTCTTTGGCCGATATCCAAATTTCAAAAAAAAAAGAACCCAAAAAGATCCAAAAAAAAATTCGAAAAATCCAAAATCCAAAAAAAATAGAAAATCCAAAAAAAAGAACCCAGTTGAAACTTTATTTCCGCTAGAAAACGAGTTTGAGCCTAAGTCTTTCCTTTGTACATAGAAAATAATCCCCTCTCTAAATCGGAGAGATTTTATCTTCTCGTTTGTACGTGTGTTTCGGCCCTAGGGGCAACGATACCCAAAAATCCAAAAAAATCAAATATCAAAAATTCAAAAAAAAATATAGAAAACCCAAAAAGATCCAAAAAAAAATCTTAAAAATTCAAAAAAAAAATGAAAAATGAAAAATCTAAAAAAAATAGAAGATCCAAAAGCAAAGCAATAAAATGCTCACAAGCCCTAAGTTAAGCAAGGGGCAGTAGTAAAAAGAGAGAAAACCTTGGAAAGTCAAACTCACTAATTTTTTGAGCCTTTATCCTTTCTTTCTAGCTGACCTAAGCCACGCTACAACTTAGAAGACCTCATGGACCCTGTGAGCGACACGAGTCTTCGGTCAACGGGAAGGGTGGTGGACCTCCAAAAAATAAAGAAGAGAAAAAATTCAAAAATAGAATTCGTAGTCTGAAAAATAAAGACTTGAGAAAATTTGATCCGCATTTGTGAGCTTTGAAGTGCCAACACCCCCTGGGTCAAAGGACTAGTCGGCAAACACAACTAAAAAAGCAAGCTACGACATGGGTAAAAATGCAGACAATCTTCATTCAGAACATCGTAACATCCCAATGGTAACGATATCAATGTTAGACTCAAGTCTCCAGATAAGTTGGTACCCGTCGGATCCAACGAGCGAAGTCAGAGGATAAAGGGTGAAGCAATACAAGGTCAACCAAAGAAAGTGGCAACATATCGACATGACTTTTGCTAATCGGGCGAGTATTCATAATTGTATCCAAGCTAAGGGGTCTAATTGCCCTGTTTCTGCACTTTTTCAAAAAAAAAAAAAAAAACCTTGTCCGGCGGGGAACCTATGAGGATAAATCTAGGACGCTAGGGGCATGTCTTACATGACTCTAGTTTAGACATCTGAAGCAAATTTCCCAAAAAAGCAAGGGCATTATTTTTACATGAAGGGTCACGATAAGTGGCATATGAAAGTTTTCGGTTATGGCGCGATTGATGGATTCATCGAACACAAAACGGTGAATAAACTACAAAGGCGCACACGTTCGAAACTCTCTTTATTTAATTTATCTTGCTCATTCGGCAACTAACAAGTTTTGCAGGGACATAAGACCAACGAAGGGGAAAAATAAAAGAGGCTCATCCCTAATGGAGTTTCTTTTATTTCATTTCTAGGCATACAAAGAAGCTTCGATCAATCCTCCTCATCTTCTCCATTATCGTCAGTCGCATCATCGGTTGGTGCTAAAGTGAGGAAGGAAGTACGCCATTGACGGTATCCTTCCACACATATGGGATTCTCCACTGGAAAGATCGGTGGCTCAATTAAAGGTCGCAAATGCCAAGAGCGAGTGATGGCAATAATGATGCGAGAGGTGACAGGAGCAGGACCAAAGAAATGACCAGAAAGATCTGGTACAAGCTGGTTAATCCCATATTGCCTAAGGATGAGAAGCGAGCAATAAAAGGTCCTCTGTGTAAAGCTCAGGATCGACACGATATTGTGACCATAGGTGTTCAGAAACTCCCGACGCACAGGCCAGTAGTGAAGATGCTAGTGAACAGCCCTGTTAGACAGATTCTACAACCAACCTACTGTGTCTTCTTGTTGACGCTCATGGTAGCCACGCTCCCAGTGAATTCGGATCACATTCAAAGTTGACATCCGATTTCCGATCGCGCCATTGAGTCGCAGGTGTTCCACAAGTCATATCTACAAAAGAATCAGGAAGGATTAATACCTCAGCAGTGATAAAAAGGCCAATGGAAAGAACTCGAAAAGGAGAATACTTGAAGCAAGTAGAGGCTACCCCGAATCTGCCTTGTCTCGGCATAAGAATCCAAGCTGTCGAAAAGCTCCCCCAAAATGGCAGGCACATAAGCCCAACCCGCTCTAGCCTGCTACAAAACAGCGATCACCGTAGGAGAGCACCTCCATTCGTCTATGTGAAACAGGTACTTTCCTAGAAGTGCAATGCACAATGCCCGACAACGAATATCAGGATCCTCACATGGGCGGAAATGGCGAACAAGATTTTCAATATGCACCCCATTTAGAAGAAAGACATGGTCAAGGGAGTGGCGATATCGTCAACCCAAGAAACGACTAAAGTCCAAACGGGAAACTCCGCCGGGAGGAGGGGCGAAGAGAGGCCCATCAGAGGAAATGCCAAGGATTTGCTAAACTCTTCAATGGTAGGGCACATGTCGCAAAAATCGAAATGGAAGATATGAAGATCACGGACCCAACAGGTGGCTGCTGCCCTCAAGAGGTCCATGTCTAATTGGAACCCCACAAGGCTAGAAACATGTCTGAGGCGATGAGCTCTGATGAACGAATTCTCGAAGTCATCAAGATTGTGCACCCAAGCAAGGAAAGCCTCAATTCTCTCAAACAAAAAGGGGTTGCAGAAGAAAGAAGAACGAGATAGAAAAGGATTGGTATGGATGTTGAACCTTGAAGCACCGAGTATTTATAGAACTCGGAGGGACGAAGAATGGGTTTGCCTAACTTCTCATATGGAAGCACGTGAAAGGATTGAAGAAGCACGTGAAGGGTTGGAAAAAGAGCCTACCTCCACTACCCCCATTTATGATGAAGTAGAGTCAAAGAAACTAAAGGCACATAGGCATGTGATGGTTGTTTTCTCTCGAGGAAAAGTGAGGGGAAGAGTGCACAATGGGGGAAATGATACAGCCAGTTCATCTCTCAATTTTTCGTCAGTCAAACAAGATCAATGAAGAAGATGAAGTGTTGATACAATTGAGTGGTGTAAAAACCCTAGTACGATGCATGAGTCCCTCGGCAACAATCAAGTAAGAGATCTCCCCTCGCCATCTGGGTAAATCAAAAATTGCTAAAATGGATCTTTCAAAAGAAAAAATGATCTGGTTTTCAAAATCATCTTTCAAACCACACACAACCCGGCAAAATGCCAACAAATTACGGACCACTCCTCACCATGGCACAGTTGGCAGGAGCATGCATGTCCAGCGACCGTCCGACCAAGGACAACAACAACAAACACAAATCTACATACAATAGTAAGGGCCGAACTAGCTCGGAAGTAGACCGGCGAAGTTCGTGCCCGGCTCCGACTGACTACGAACGGTTAGCCGAATTCACAACCTAGATCATTGGACTTTTATGCTTGACCGCAAACGGTCTCTGGCGAGGAGGGGCATCTGTAGACGCCAAATTTATGCACACCCAAAAAAATACCCATTTTAGTCGCATCTCGGTTTACGTGCAAAATTTAACAAAAAATTGATCAAATGTGACTAAGCAGGCTTCACTCCATTGGTCCAAAATTCGGCTCAAAGCTGGATCGCGAAGAGAACCAAATCTTGGGGAACCCCGAACTCAGAATGGAACCGGTTCAGGCGAGGAACCGTATGATTTTTAACCCTGGGCGTCGCCACGTGTCGCGCCAAGGTCTGTCCACCCCAATTATTTCCCAAACTATTTGTTTTTTTTGTCTAACAAATTAATTTTTTGATGAATTTTTGGTAAAAAAAATTTTCAAATTTCAAAATGGTGGGACCCACTCTCATTTTAATTTTTTAAACAACAAAAAATTTTGAAAAAAAAATAATAAAAAAATGGGGATGGGAGGTGCGTGCCGTGGTGGCCACGCACCCCCCATCCTCCTCCCTATTTTCTTCCCCAAAATAGGGAGGAATGGGGGGAGAGGCTGTCGAGAGAGGTCGGAGAGATAAGAGAGGGGGGCTTCGACTGAAAAAGGGGAGAAGGTTGGAGGGAGAAGTTCAGTCGAGAAAGAGAGGTCGGAGAGATAGAGAGAGTAGGGGACGAAAAAAAAAAAGAAAAAAGAGAGAGATCAGCTGGAGAGAGAGAGAGAGAATCGAAGAAGAGAGTCGGAGAGTTCGAGAGGAAAAAAAATTCGTCTGATTACAGATGTTGAAGAAGAAGGGAGGAGGAGAGAGAAAAGAAAGAAAGAAAAAGTAAAAAAAACGTTTTGTTGTTTAAAAAAAAGGGGGTTTTTTTTGTTTTTTTACAAAAAACAAGGAACGTTTTAAAAAAAAAACGAGTTTTTATTTTCTTTAAAAAACAAGAAACAATAAGGAATGTTTTAAAAAACAAAGCAAGAATAGTCTTGCAAATATAGTTTTAGTTTTTTTTTCTCTTTATTTTAGTTTTCCTTTTCTTTTCCTCCCTTTCATTATTTGAAAAAATAGTTTTGATAGTCCCTAGAATTTTGGTTCTCTCATTTGGGCACGGAGTGGGGCCCGCTTGTCACCCCCATCGCACATCGACACGGGGGGAAATTTCTTGCAGTCAGGACGATGGGCTTGTGCCGACTAGGTGATAACCCCTATCTTCTCTTGTATTTTCTTTCATTATTGAGCTTATATGTCATGTGATGAAACGGGTGATGTAACGATGCTTTAATGGTTCAATGAAATATTGCATGCAATTTTTTACGATAAAAATGTGGCAAATGTAAATTTCATTTTACGTAATTTTTAGCATGTATTACGTGATATTTGTTAGTTTTGCATGAAATAATTAATGACGCGCATGCATGCAGCATGAGGTTTACGTGAACATAGGTCGAGATCTACGTATTAAATGTTTTGCATGAAGGATTTTATATAAAATTGATGCATGCATGAAATAAACAAGCAGGTGACAACGGGGCATTTTTCATACGGAGCATGGTACATCTTTTTTCCACATGAGTTAGTATCACCGCCTTCGCCACGTTTAATATGATTGATATCATGCTCACAACTTCATCATTCGTGCAAAAACATTTTTGCGTAATGACCAATGCTTACACTCCCATCTCTGTGCTTAAATTTTCGATACCATAAGCTGCGTTAATTTACTTATTTCCTGATTTTGAGTAATTAGTGACTTGTATTAGTGCTTCGATTACTTTGCTAGTTTTAGATCAAAACATTCAATAAGCCTCTGAATAAGATATTTTGGGCCTACGGGCCCATCACTTTGTGGTGGGCCGATAGGCCCATTCCTTCATGATAGGCCCACAGGCCCTCCTTCTTTTCCTCAATTTTCAGCCTTCGGGCTCTCTACCTGTTGCTCTGAGCTTAATGACTCATTTCTCGGGCTTGGGCCTAAGGGCCCACCTCCATGCCAGGCCCACGAGCCTAGATCCATTTTTCCAGGGCCCAAAGCCCATCACTATCACTCAGGACATTAGAGCCTATCCTCTTCCTTGTGGGTCCAAGAACCCACATCCTCTCATGTCGGGCCCAAGGGCCTGATAACTTGCCAAACCCTAAAAACAAACAATAATAGAGAACCCACATCCTCTCATGTCAGAACATCCTTAATCAGATTAGGAGTCTTTAGATACATTTGTGCGGTACTAGAGCATAGGACATGCGTCATTCGCGTCTCACCGACGCTTGCATTTCTCGGGCACACGTACATTGTGTGACCCCATTTCATCTCCGGGTATATCCTATGTTGGACGTGACCCCTCTTTCAGATTCACGCCTAAGGGCTGAGTCTGCCCATCGTCGTCTTTGAGGTTCACGCCTAAGGGTTGAACCTGCCTATCGTTATCTTTGGGACACTCAGCTTTCGTCGTATTTGAGAGTCCCAACGATCGTCGTCTTTCAGATCCACTCCCAAAAGCGTCCATGGATCTGTCTTTGAGATTCTCCACTTTCGTCGTTTTGGAGATTCTCCACTATCGTCGTCTCTCAGATTCACGCCTCGTAGCGTCAATGAATCTGTTTATCGTCCTCTTACAGATTCACGCCCAAGAGCGTCCATGAATCTATTTTCGTCGTCTTTGTTTGTGCGTGGATACAAAGTACGTCCACGTCACTTGCTTCTCGTCGTCTTTGGGCACATCCTATGTTGGAGGTGATCCCTCGGTGTATGGTTCATTTAAAACCATATCACATGTTTGAGTGTATGTGTACACATTGCACGTATTACACCCCTTATTTGTGCGTGGATACAGAGTACGTCCACGTCACTATGCTCTTAGCACGCAGGCCTACTAATGGCATGCGTCACTTCTTTTGCTGCATTCAGATAGATGGATGTATGCATCTTTCGCCCCAGAACTATTTGATCATGACACGTAGATTTAGGGGGCTTACTCACTGTAGTGCAGTTGTTTTTGTGTATGTAGCATAACTTAGTATTGATCATATATTTTCCTAAAAGTCTTTGATCGCGAAGTAGAGGTCGTCCTCACGGACGGGCGGTTGTTGGGTGCCTAATACCTTCCCAACCCGTACCTAGATTTCTCGGAAAACTAGATTTAGGTTGATTTTCCAAAATCTCGGGTCCTGATTCCCATAAATCAGGTGGCGACTCATTACATATCACATTCATACCCCTTCTGAGGTGGGCGAATTCAACTTGTGCGTCTCCCACGTGCGAGTTTCCCTCGAGCATAGTGCGCACCGGATTCTGGCTCCACAGGAGGTGTAGCTTGGTGAGGGGATCGAGTGCACATTGATGAGTTGAATCAAGTAGATGAAGCTCAGATGTAAAAGATTGAATATTAGTGGGTGTATATGGCTATGTGGAGCTGTTTGGAGGACATGGTGGTGTTGGTTGAGCAGATTAAAGTGTTGCCAGAATTGAGTTCAGCAAGAGTGTTGGGCAGAGTGTTAGTTGTTCCGTGAGTATGACAGTAGTTGAAGACAAGGTAGCATTATAGCATAGTGGATATTGAAGGCTGGAGCATTAATATGAAGTCTGGAGGTGTACCATGAGTTTTGTCAATGAAGTCATTCGACAGAGCGAGTGGGGGAGCCTGTCCCAATCAGTTTCCTTGACTATGTGTAGACCGTGACTTGGCCAGTGGGCATGATGCAAAGCTTCTAGGCTTGCAAATAATGCCACGAGAAAATGGGTTGATTTACATAGAGAGAATAGAGAGAGTCCTTTCAACCATTTCAGGGAGAGAATAAAGTAAAAGTTGTCTGCAGATTTTGGTCGAACAAGTAGAGATGAAGAGAACTTAGGTTGTGTTTGATAGTAAGGAAATGTGTTCAGCGGAAATAGGTTCATATCCACCACTTCCGCGGAATTAATTTCTTGGGGGGCAAGGAAGACATTCCATGGAATTACATTAAAAACTAACTATTGACCACGTTTTTAAGTAACTGGGCCCCTAGTTTTATAGAATTTAAAAAGTAAACAAACAGTGAAATTTGTATTGTTTTTGCAGAACTAACCCATTTCCATGAAAATGGGGCAGCAAACGTTCCCTGCTCGAAATGGGCTACAAATTTAGCGGTCTGTTTTGCCATATTTATGTGAGCCTGCGGTAAATATATCCGATTATTAGTGATATTTACGGGGTCATACCAAGCGCCCCAAATTCTCTTTAATCGTGGTAATCGTTTGCAACGCAAACGTTTGCCCTAATACCAAGTGGGGCCTTAAACGGCTCACGTGGCTTAAGAAGGAACCCATTTAAATAGTAGAATAGATAATGTTTACTTGCTTGGAGAATAGTACTTGTGTTAGAAACTTATTAGAATCAAATAAAGAAAAACAGAGAGAAAATAAAATAATACATTGAAAACCTTAGCAAGTTTTATATTATAGTTGATGCGATTTAGCTGAAAACCAAGATTTGTCAACAATCCTTTTTCTAATACTAATTTAGCTACTTCTTCTAGTTCTGCTTATATATAGGTAGTATTCTATCTTTTGAATTAACTCTCAAATAGTATGGGTGTTATGATTTATTATCGGTTAAATTTGCATTCTCTTCCTTTTAATCTACCGATCGGCGTGCACAATGCTCATTCTTACACGTTGTAGATATTAAATTTAGTCAAATATATATACCCTCAATTACCCCACTTATTAATTAGGTAACGATTTTTTTTGTATAGGTCCTTTTCACATAACTTTTAACAGCTGCGTCGGGCCACATAAGCTTTTAAAAGGGTTGATTTTCAATGAGTATGTTGATCTCCTCAATATGTAGATCATTCTCACTAAAAATCATATCATTATAAACTTCTAACTCCATCAAAAGTTAATACGACATCAAAGGTAATTAAACATTGAATTTGACACAATTTGTTAGAGGTGATTTATTGTGATCGAGAATAATCTACTCATTATGTAGATCATCTTCTTTTGAGATCAAGCCAATCTTGCACCTAATTTTTCTAATATTTTAATTTAAGGGTTTTTTGTCAAAGTAATTAGAGACCATACGTTGTTAAAAGAAGGATTTTGTTTATTAATGGTAGAGAATTTTGGGCTTTAGTCCTGCGCCAGATTAGCAATTAGGGGTTCATTCCACGTTTTTTTAAAAAGCTGATTTAGGTCCCAAAATAGATAGAAACCGTTAAGCCACTGTTATTTGGTGCATGTATGCTTCACACTGGATTCTTAGGATGAAAATACCCCTTATGTATAAAACATGTGAACTATTTTTTTTTTTTTCTTAAATACCCAAAGGAACCCAGTATCTTCTTAGATTGATCCAATAGCTAAGATATAGAGTTATAGTCTAATGGCTAGGATATAATCCTAATTAGACCTGGGAGGTTATATTCGAGTAGCTTAGAACGGAACAGAGAAAGCCTGCCCTTTTTTTAGGACTAAAAAGAGAGGGACATTTATAGAAAGAGAAAGAACAAGAAAGATGGAGGAAAAGAAAAATAAAGATCAACCAACATTACTCTGTGAAGAATCTTTTTTGGTTAGAAATCTTCACAGAACATCTAATACTTGTTCTTGATTTATTTTTAATTTTAAAACGAAACAAAATTATTTTTAAGACGATGACTGACTGTCGAATCTATAAATTTTTTTCACTTTCTATTAGGGTTTTATATTAATTATTAATGGTGACCTGATCTAGATTACAATTTTTCTTTATAGGTTAAAATATTGACAGACCTTTGATTCAATTTAAACATTTTTTCCTTAAATTATTGAGGTATTCAACAGAGGAACCTACAATTTCATCCAGGGATGGACCTATGAGAGGGCTACCCCAGGGTAGATTTTAGAAAATTTTCTTTTATATATATAAATAATATAAGATTCAAGTGTTGATTTTGATAAAGATGTACCTCTTACCATTTTAATCATCTTCTTCGTAAGTTAACTCATTCTAAAACTTCTAACTCTATCAAAAGTTAATTTAAAATTAACGGTCATTTTTCAATCGGAACCAATTTCTTCACTGTTAATTTCTAAACGATTTTTTATGGAAATAGAGGTATCAGAACGGGTTGATTTTTTGCGATAATGATCAACATAGTGAGAAGAACATACGTACCCAAAAATCAGTCATTGGATCGTATCCATGTCGACCTCACAAGGTTTGGAATTCAATCTTGTTAGTCTCTTTGTCAAAGTGGCATTACTCTTTATTTATAATGTTCTACTCATTAGTGGGTCTACGTTGGGACTACCCCACTCAAATAGCTTGTGCCATTACTTTAAAAAATTAGGTAAACTTGTAAAAAAAATAAAATTTACATCAATTCCTCTATAGTCTAGGCCAAATATCTTCTTTAGTCGATACTTACTTGTTTTCCATTTAAATTATTGGGACCTAATATTCAACACAACTTTTCACTCGAGTAGCCTAACAATTTTTGGTTGCATTGAGACGACAATACAAAATTGGCTTGTCGAATATATAGAACCGATGAAACAATCACGCATAGTTTGTCGGATTTATATAAACGACATACTATTTTATAAAAATTTTACTATCGGTTATCCAAAATTGACTTCTAATTGTGCTGATTTTGTAGAAATTTGTGTTGATTTATTCATGACCGAAATTATTCTCTTCTTCACTTCGACAAAAATTTATATAGATTATTCGTTCTCGTTCTTTTTCTCATTATAAATTTATGCCCCCCTGATCTCATCAATTCTCGTTCTTTTTCCCCTTAAATTTTCAGATCTTTAGAAAGTCTATGTATATTATATTAGGTTCCCACGAATGTGAGTTGATTAGTTTAAGAAATTAATTTATTGAAAAAACTGAGTTAATTTACTGTAGATGGTAAAAAGCTTTCTATCAGATCGAGATTTTTGTCATGTAACTGTTGGCTTTATATGTTTTAAAATGAATTTAAAATAAAAATTAAATGAGTTTAAAATATATTTATTATTATTTAAACCATCGTACATGAATCTGTTTTAAATGAATTTTATAAAATGCACGTTCACAATTCAAATGCATGTACTTTATTTAATATGCATGAATATTTTAATGAAAATAATTTATTTTTTAACTAGTTAATTAAATGGAGTTAATTAATTAGACTTTTAATAGAGACAAATTAATTGAGGTATTTTTTTTAAGAGGACTATTGCCCAGGTTACATCATAGCGTAGATACACGTAATGAGCGTGTAAGAAGCATAAAAAAATTACCAAGAATATCATCACCAACGAAAGCAGAAAATGCAACCACTAACGGGAGCAGATAAACCGCTAATAACAACGTAAATATATTTATTATCAGATTTCATGGGACAAACTTAACGGCCATACCACGACCGAGAAGTTTTGATCACAAGACCTCCCACTACCAAAGATTTTATGGAAAGGATGCACAACCATTGAGCCAAAGGCCTATGTGCATTTCTTTTTCTTTGTGTATATGATTATGACTTCGCATATCTAAATGGCTAACGATATGCACATATATATTACATATATTATCCCATTATCTATATTTGTTAGTTAACTAATTTCAATAATTTTAATGAATTAATATGTTTTGTATGAATACAGAAAAATAACTTTGGAAATCACAAATTAGAGATAATGGGCCTCTCTTATGGCCCAAAGGGAGCAAAGCTTAATGACCCAAGATAACTCAAATCAAGACCATAGAAAAGGAAGAGACAAAAGCTAAAAATAAGTTCAAATCCAGTTTTTAGTATTGATGGTGGTTTTTAATGGACCACAAGTCATTATTTTCGAGTTTTAGTAAGTTTAGGAAGTCTCCTATAGGTGGTAAATACCTTAGAAATAACTTTTTGGTATTTAAATAGCTTTCTAGGTCTCTATGTGAGGATTATTGAGGGAAGAAGTCTCAAAAATAGGATTTTAGTTGTGAAGACTTTGGCTAGGGTTTTGGAAGCTCGAGGACATAAAGGTGGAAAGGGATTTCTAACTTCATCGTTAGGGTGAAATGATGATCTTGTAAGGTGATATTTACTTGTATTCTTGAACACAATATCCAGATTGTTGAATTAATGTTAGAGTTTGATTTTCTCAATATTGATTTATCCTCTAAATCTTTCTTTCTGTTTTATGTCATTAATATATCATAGTTTGATTGTTAGATGATTATTTCAATGGCCTATTTTAATTGATTTATGTATTATTCTTTGATTGTGTATGTCATGCATACATAGTGCTTTGAAAATCTACATTAATGCCGAAAGCAAACTCATATTTTTTTGAGATCATCACTTTAGCACATTACCATAAAATCATCGAAAAAGTGGTAGTCTGTTGTACTATCATACTACCCGTAAAAAAAATGATATCTTGTGATTGAATAGAAGTGGAGAACATTTTACAAGGGATTCCTGGATTCTCAACATTTTCATTAATTGGTTGTGTTATTTTAATTTAGAATTATTTTTAAAATCCTAAAAAATATTTTCTTCAAATATTAATTCGTTATTGGTCATTTAATTGATAGCATTAATCAGTGGATTTTCGCTCCATTCTTTATGGTTCGGCATGTACTTGTCGTTGTCTTCATTGACAAAGCGGTATTTATTTATTAGTGAAAAAATTCATTCAATCAGCTAGATTAAAACCAATTTTTAAGTGAGTAGTGCTGGTGGAACTATATTTTTCAAAAAACAAAATTAGTGTACCACCTCATATGGAAGTGTAGCTAGAACATTTTATAGCCATAGTCCTTTATTTTACACTACTAAGGCAAATTCCTCAAAGACAAGAGAAAGGGATAAAAAAGATATAAGAGTATATAGGCTAACCCCAATTATGTATGCTTGACCTTTTATTGCTTGTAATAAAGTTGCCAGTTTATTTGTGACGTTCATGATGTCTTCTCTATCTTTTATTTGTGATGATTTTATGGCTTTTTTTTGTCCTCCGTTAATAGTGCCTTTAATGCAATCTTCATTGTACCTCTTATACTGTATTTAATTTCAAAGAAGTGTGTTCTATGAAAAATACATTTATTTCCACTAGTTCCACGTAAGATATTCCTTTGGAGGGGAAGTAAGCGTATTCCATGAGATTACGTTTTAAAATTAACCATTTGTCACACTCTTAAGTGAGTGAGTCAAACGACGAAAATTGTATTGTTTCAGTGAAACTAACCCAATTCTGTCGAATTCAAACACTATCAACACTCTGCCTTAATGTAATTGGGCCTAGTCCCTAAACCAAAGAAAAAAAGAATCTAAAAAAAGTATATATCCAACACCTAAATTGTCACACCCTGATTTTCGGAACTCTAAAATCCAACCCGATTCAATGAGTCCGGAAGGCGAGGCGTGAAGAGTGTAAATGAAGTGTAATTTAAAGCAATGAATAAAATCGCTTGCTTTCTCATTTTGAAAGATAACCAATCAATTTTTGTCAACATTAATTACAATTTAGTAGTCAAAGTAAATTTAAAAAAAATAAAAATAAATCTGTTGAAAATATTTTTCGTACTTAACTGCACATACTTCAGTAAAATGGTCATAATTTCTTAACCGTAAATCTGAATTGTATAAATAAAACCATTCTGGAAAATATATTTAAAGTTCTACAACTTTAGTAGAAATTGACCGAGCCTAATTCGGAACATAAGATACTCAAAACGGGGTCGGAAGTTTACTAATAGATTTATACACAATCTCAGAAAAATAACTTCGAATTTCTTAAATTATCCAGAAATCATAAATTTGAAACTGAAATTACTTCCTAACCAGAAATCCGAATTACATGGATAATACCATTTTGGAAAGAAAAATTTGAGATCTTTATTTGTTGTAGAAATAGGCCTTTGTCAATTTTGAGCGAAACATACCCAAAAATGTGATTTTCTAAAACTGACAGTAACAATTACGAAAATTATATAAATTTGTGTAAAACATAATTACTTCAATTCAATGACATGAAAATTAAATGCAAATTAATACAACATTTGCTTAGTTCTAAATCCAACATAAAACTAAATAATTATAATATTACATATCATAATTCTCATAAATAACCCATAATCCCAAGTGATATAGTAGTAATTATTCTTCAAATACAATATATAAAACATACTAACTCAAGAGATCCAAGCTATCTCTTTGAACCGCACCTCCTAAAATCTTTCGCCCTCAACTTGATCTGTAGGGGGGAAAATATTGGGTGAGTAAAACTCAGTAGGTGCAAACTATCCAAAAATACTAGATTTGAAATATGCAAAAATTACCATATTAATGCATAAAAAGAGATTTCTTTTTAAATCTTTCAATAATTAACCATTAATTAATTATTTTAAGTCCATTTCATCGGTGTCCACCGTCTCCTCAAGTCGGAACTCAACGGTACCTGCAGGTGTTATGGGGGTCTCCCATTACCGATACCATCTAGATTTGTTTTTAATCTAGATGACAAGTTATTATTAAACTTCCTTTAATTCATTTTTCTTATGAATAAAACTTAGCCCTTGCATTAAATAATTAAATGTAACCATGCAAGATAAATACATTTCATATGTAATTTCATAACAAAAACATAAAATTAGATTTTGTTTATAGTAGGGATCCCACCTACCTCAATTTGATGTCAAAAACTTATCACCTTCTTGATTTATTACTTCCGGATGTGATGATCGATGATGTAAATCCTCGATTTCTCAATGATTTTGATGATAATACTAGTAACTATTATAGATTAAATGAGAAAGGATGTAGATGAAGATGTATGTTATGGAAAGTAAGGAAAATATATATATTGGGGAGAGTAATTAGAGGTGTAACAGGGGTGTAAGCATAAAATAAAAGAGGGAATTTTGTGTTTTGAAGAAGGAAATAAGGGGGG
>MVGT01003025.1:110325-130171 GCA_002174775.1 Macleaya cordata
GTTGGGCCTATCTATATTTTTGAGATGATTAGTGATATAGATAGCTGTATTAGTTTAACTCTGATTAGGTTTGTAAATCTTTGTTTAGGTTTGTTTAGTACTAATTAGTCACCTCGTATAGTAAGCCTAACGCCTCGAGATGCGATTCAATTTCTTAGAGATTTTGAGTTTCGATTTGGGGCGTTACAGTATTAGACAATCATAGTGCTACTTTGCCCACCTTCTTTTAAAGGTTGTGTACATTCCCTCCGAAAATTCAACCATTCAAAGTAGCAAAGTTAACTCATAATCTTCCACGATCCCTTGGAAAGTGCAATTTTTAATGGTTGGATTAGAAAGAGAATGTACACCATCTTTAAAAGAAGGTGGACAAAATATGACTCAATCAGAATAACCCCACACGTGAGAGTTCGAGAATAGTTCCACATAAGAAGATAAAAGCCTTAATATGGACACCTACATAATAATCAGAACTTACTATACACAGGCAATTCCCAATTTCGCTTCATAGTTTCCCATTCTAGTACCAAAATATGTAGAACCAGGATAACCAGTTCTGGTTCCAATAGTTATCCAAAAATTCTGGTATCCTGTGTCTATTAGCGCCCACAGTTCTTCCCTAGTCCTTCTTTTCCCCAATCCGGTGTACGGCCAACCTTTAATCCTTAGGACTGGTTAGCAATTTTAAGGTACATTGAGGGCAAAAAACTTAAAACTGCATTTTCCAGAAAACACCCTTATCTTCACAGAAAAGTATTTTCTCAGTCAATAGTGATCTCCATGTGACTGACAGCTGTTGCTCTTCCTTCCTCGGGATTCGAATTTTCTTTCGCCAGTAAGTCTTCTGAGCGTTATCTTCCTCTCTCTCTTCTTTCTCTCTCTAAAAAACTCTTAGTTTATAAGATCTTTCAAATCGGCCATTAAAGCTCTTCCCGAAGCTTCTTAACTTCAGATCAGATTATCGCTCAGTTGCAGTCTTCGTCTCTTAGCTGAAAGTAAGATTCTTTATCATCTTTTTAGCTCCTTAAAATCTTTCTTCGTTTCTGTACTTCTTTCCTTTTCCTAAATCTCATTTACAGATTCGTTGTTCGTAATACTTTTTTCTTTCTGTTGCGTAGGGTTTATGCATTGAAAAAGAAGTACTTTTGTGTTTATTCGTCTTTTTTGCACTACTTTTTGGATAAGATCTCTGTCTTTTTGTGCTCTTTTGTGTTGATTTAGCTGTTTTTGAGTTCATTTCCGTTCGATTCAGTTTCTTCTTTGAGATATTCAGGTACTGTTTTTTGCTAAAACTTTTTTACATCTCTAGTTTTGATCTCTGTTCGAGCTTCAAGTTTGGTTTTTAAAGCTTCTTCTTCTTATTCTCCTCTTCTTTAAGCTTCAAGTTTGTTTTTTGTTACTGATATTTTATCTGATTTCATAAGGTTGACTTTGTTAGGTTAAGATTTCTGTAATTTGTTTGCTATTTCATTCTGATATTCTCGTAGAACTTGCAGTTTTATGTTCCTCCGGTTGTTTCTTCTTTGGTATCTCCGCGGAGTTCCCCAAAAGGAGGGTTTTTTTGTTTAGATTTCCCTAGCTGTCGTTAACTGGTTTCTTCTTTTCTCAGATCGCTTCTTACAATTTCATTTCTCTGTTTTTTTTGTTTTATTTTTCTCCGAATTTTCTTTCCTTTTCTAGATTGATTATAAGTCCAAAACTAGATCTGAAGAAAGGTTTCCTTTTCAATTTGATGTTTATGTTTACTTGATGTTTTTTTGCGATTTTTTTTTCTGCTAATATATATGTTTTTAATTTGGGATTAGGAAGGAGCTTCATGGCTAGCAAAAGGATTCAGAAGGAGCTTCAGGATTTGCAGAGAGATCCTCCAACATCTTGCAGTGCTGGGCCGGCTGGGGAGGACCTTTTCCACTGGCAGGCAACGATCATGGGCCCTTCTGATAGCCCCTATGCTGGAGGTGTTTTCTTTGTCATGATTCATTTCCCTCCAGATTATCCCTTCAAGCCACCCAAAGTCAACTTCCAGACCAAGGTAAAAATGATTAATGGGGAGAAGAATTTTGTTCATATTAAGTTCTGCTTCAATTTTTTATGTTTGTGCACTACTGCTTGACAAAACTAAAGTTCATCATGCCCTTCAATACATCTTTGTGTGTTTTTCTTTTTGCTCAATCTGGAAATTACCCGAACCTTTACTTTTCTGAATGAATTAATGAAACCCATCTTGGTATTTTAGTCAAAACACCTTAAATGGTGATAATGATGAGGCAGAAATACGTTAGGGTTTTGACTTGAGAAGTCTTCAGGAAAATGAATTGATAATCCAAGGCCACCAAATAAATGAATTGCTAAGCCTTTGGGAAATGAATTGATAATCCAAGGTCAATTGCTTCTGACTGGATGAACTGATAGTCTTATGTCGATTTCTAATTACGTAAAACAGAAGCTACGTTTCCTAAATATTTCTTTTTTTGTGACAAATACCAAACGACCGTTTCAGCAAATCTGCTTTCATTCAAATGTTAGTCCTTTAGCTGTATTTATATATGGTTGATACAATTTTAAGGAATACCAGCTTATCTAAATCCATTCTTCCATCTTATGTCAAATCTGAACCCTTTTTGGCAGCTAAAAGACCTGATGTGTTATGATTCTGTAGTTTTCTGGTTGATATGGAACAAAACCAAATGGCCTGATTAAACTTTTCTCTTTTCAAAATCAACTTGCTTGCGTCTCTGGAGTTAGTTTTGATTGTGAGGTGATAATTATGTTTCCCCCTCTTTTTTTTTTCCTTTTAAACTGTTTTTTTTTTGTTTTTTCTTATTTATTGAAGAGGTAATATTTATTTATTTATTAATAGAATGAGAAGGGTGTGAATCGGAGTTTACACCAACCGGTGACTGAACATGAGCTCAGCCAACCCAAAAGAAATTTACAATCCTTGCACCACCAATTCCCACCTAAAGACAAAGTCTTCAAGTTTGAACCCTTTGAAGATGTCCAAGCATAATCCCGATGGAATAGAATACTGTACCTTTAAACTATTATGTTGTTGCATAAAGCCTATATATTGGAATTTGACTGATGGTAGGATTTCATCACCAAATTATGGTTGGTATTCTATACTATCTATACTATATTATTATAGCAGAATCCTTTGATGCTGATGTGCAAACTCAACATATAGAGTGCCACATCAGAAATTGTTGCGACGTGTCAATCACTAATTAGTTACTCTACAAAGAGTAGTACTAATAAATAGAAAACTCTATATCGAATTAGAAATCTGTCATTTGTAAAACTCTTTCTCCTATTCTCCCTTTAAAGTATTTTAAAAAATAGGAATTCTATCTCTAATTAGGAAACAAAACATTTAACTTAAAACAATAAATAATAAAAACTAATATTAATTTTTTTTTAAAAAAATGTGCCCATTCTTTGTATGGGCGAATGAAGACTAGTAATGCTCCTATATTAGAAAGCTTCTCCAAGTTACTTGTTATAAACTTGTAATTAGGAAAGGAATGTACGTAATTCTTAGTTCAACTCTCCTTGAGGCCACTTCACCAATAAGATCTTATCCCGTAGTGTGGATTTGGAGGCCTGCCCCACCCTGGGAATTAGCCGGGTGCCCTAAGAGAGGCCCGCACATCCGATTATCAGAAAAAGATAAAAATAAGTTAGTCTTTCTCATGTTCTTTTAGTTTTCTGGGGTATTTCTTCATGTGTATTTTCATGTTAAAACATAATGGACTAAAGAGTAAGCCTGTGTTGTATTTATGCTATTATGGAAGCTGTAAATGTGAAAGTGAAACACTTGCAAAGGGTTCAAGACCCAGTAACTAATGGTTCTTATATAAGAGACATGTCAGTATCAGCATAAGCATTTGATTTAAGTGCTTTCTTGGGTAATGTCTTTCATCAAGTATTGTTAATATATATGGTGCTCTGCCAATTCAATCATGTTCTCTGTGACCTTAGAGACCAAGTCTTATATGGTGTATCAGGGACCTGCCTAAATGTGCACGTGTCCTATCTTTGTTGTAGATGCAATTTTGTTTTAATTAAAAAAAGTACACTGTTTGAAGTGAATGATGCATGCTTTGGTGTAGCAATTTTTCTCTTATACATACAAAGTCGTTTGTGTGCATGGGCTTGTTAGTTGCTCCGGCATCACCTGTGTCCTGTTTTAGCTCCTTGTTGTCATTCACCAAAGTCTGTTAGCATTGAAGGTGTTTAGTTTGACTACATTTGCTATCCAAATGTAGCATAATTGTAATCAATTTATTGTGTGGGCAAACATTTCTATGGGTACCAGAAAGCTTATGGAATTTCTTTGTTCAAAGGCTTCCGGCACCAAATGTATCTTTGATTCTGCTGAACTTATAATTAGTATTAGAGAAACCAATTGTTTAGTAATTAGTCTTTGCAGTCAAAGGATGAAACTGATGAAGAAAATGTCTATAACTAATTCACTGACCATGAAATTGCTGTCTAAAGTTGCTATTCCTTGTGTTTCGCTGATTTAAGCTATGTATCATCATCTATTCATCACCCCAATTACTTGGGTTCTGCAGTGTGAATCTGATGTAACTAGTCAACTCCTTCTAGATCACGTAACTAGTCAACTCCTTCTAGAGCTATATCTCATGTGATTGAACTTAGTGGGATGTTTACTGGTTCTACTTGATTTGATCACCAAGTCATGGGTGTTCTTGTTTATCATACAGGTTTATCACCCAAACATTAACTCCAACGGCAGCATCTGTCTTGACATCCTCAAGGAGCAGTGGAGCCCGGCTCTAACCATCTCAAAGGTCCTGCTCTCCATCTGTTCCCTCCTTACCGACCCGAACCCTGATGATCCCCTTGTCCCTGAGATTGCGCACATCTACAAGAACCAAAGAACCCGATATGAGGAAACAGCAAGGGCATGGACCCAGAAATATGCCATGAATTAAGATCAGGTCCCAGTGTTTCAGGAAAAGCTCTAGGATCCGGACAGTCAGGTATTTTTATCAAGAAGGGATAATGAAATGTTAGACAATGTAATGAATGGTGTGTTTCTTTCTTTGATAAATCAATCTGCCCCATCAAAATTGCATGGCATGTTTGGTTTTTGTATATTATAACTATGCATACGAGGATTACTATCCTTTTTTATGTATTGTATTTGTGGATTTTTGTTGTGTTTTATACTTGTTACTTGGAACTAATTCTTCAGTTGGTCTCTGCTAATATATAGTTATAGGAAGAACCGTATTAATCGTTTTCAGTTTTTAAGTCTAGATAGGGAACACCACTTTAGTCCAATGGAATTGAACCTACCGATCTATATGGGAAATATGATCTGTGAAACTCTTTCATGCACCTCCTACTCCTGAAAGTCCGGGTTAGTTTAATCATCTTATATCGGCATATTTAATTGGTTCCCCTTCGTTGTTTGTGTACAAATGAATGCAATAGACTTCTGACTGGTGTGTACTATCTGCAAGAACATTGTCTTTGCTATGTTTCTTGTGATATCTAGCTTCTACTTCAGCTTCATTAGGGTTGAAACTTGGAAGAACTGTTTTAAAATGCCGTCTGACGGATATAGACATGCAATGCTAAGATCTTCAGTATTTAGTTAGTTATTATGTTTAACTAAATATGCAGGTTTTATGCTCATAACCATGACCAAGAAGGTAAATTATCACTCTTCGGACTCCTCTTTCCCCTTCTCTTCTAGCTATCTTTCAAATCTTTTTCTTTACTCGTACTGGCAGCCTTAAAAATATAGAATAATTCTATTCACGCAACGGTGTGGTCAAATCGTAGACCTTGCGAAGATGGTCCAAAGTAGCTCCTCGCAACCCAGCTTCAATGACTTGTAATTCATGAATAGGTAATACAGACTACCACATCTTCTTGAAAAGCTATTTTTTTAATGAGATTTGAGTACTTCTTTGATGAAGATGAGGCTTGAATATTAAAATTTCTGGGATATTTGATCGGGATATCCCAATAAAGTGGAGGGATGACATCATGGTTCGCCGACTCGGCGGAGTCAGGCGCGACACTCGGATCGGACTCGGTAACCAATACCAGGCTCTGTTGGTTAATGACTCGGTTTGACTTGGCCAAGTCAGTCTTGACTCAGATTCGGTCACCATCGTCCGAGTCGGCGAACCATGGATGACATGGCATTGTATCCTGGGAAGCATTGTGTAATAAAGCCCACTGCCTTAACTATTAGGTTGGTCCTACCAGAGGGTGGAGGGAGGAGGAGGAGCACGAAGCGGCCAATTAAAACGGCTGAGCTTAAAAAAGCTTTTAGAGCCGGATGTCACAACTTTACACGTTTATGGCTTTTAGAACCGGATTTGCGTATTGTTGCAGTGAAGCGTCGACATTCTAGATAGGGGTCTAAATTGGGCCAGGCCAGGCTGGCCATGGCACGGTGCAGTTGCTTGTCTAATGGGGCTGCAGAATTGGGCAGGCCCAATGATTTTTACTTAAAATATTTACCTCACTACGTAGATCATCATACTTAAAATAAATCCATTCTAATTTCTCTAACACCATTAAAGAAATCAAGAATAAATGAGTTCTTCAATAATTAATCAACGGACGAGGGGGTCATGAGTTTTAAAATGATACGAATTATGTCTTAAAATGATACGAATTTTGACAAAGATGAGATGTATGGTGAAGAAAATTAAGAAACATCTTTATTGAAAATCAACCTTTTAGTACTTTTAGTCGTACAGTCCACTATACAAACTAAAGATTTTTATTGGGGTACACGGATTTAACGTATTTATTAACAAACTAATAAGCAGAACCAAAATACCCAAGATGTGGTTAGAATCAGAACTGGTTATCTATGGTTCGGGCTCGAGTACTGAAATCAGATTCCACACGAACTGAAGCTAACTGGTATACTAGCAAGGATACTGCTAATCTTACAATAAAATCGTACATAATTTTCCATTATAAGCTAATCAGACGGTGCCCATCCTAAAGTGGTATGCGTCCACCATAGATTTTGATTTTATTAGAAAATTCTGTAAGTTTTTCGGTAAAACTTAGCATCACCGTAAGAGCAGTTGGTACGGGTACTGGGTAGTTCAGAATCTGAACCGGAACCAACCCATTGACAGCCAGGGTAAATCCAGAGTTTGTACTTCATGAATTGGGCCAAAACAGGTCCAAGCCTATACTGCAAATCTCCATGCTATTTTTCTTCTTTTCAGTCGGAACTAAGTAATTGAGGGTAATAACATACGGCCCCGCACATAGTCTTACACTCCCTTACATCTAGGTCCGCATGGTGACGATCGAGTGACTAAATTTTTGTAAGGATAATACCTCATCATACAAATCTTACGCACAAAAATTCACAATCTCAAAATATTAATCCCATGAAAAGATGATTGGAATTTTAAGCTTTTAGAATATCGTTCATCATACGATAATTTTCATTTTCAACCAATTTAAAAGTTTTAGAATAATATAATTTTTTTGGTGCAGGTGATCTATATGATTAAAAAATTGTAAAAATTCAGCATTTCAGTCATCTCCATTTGGTCTTCATGGACAAGTATAAACAGAGTGAAAGAATAAATTGGGTATTACAAATAAAAACTTAGGTGTAAATATCTAGAGAGGGTCCTGTCCCCATTTTGCCTGTCCCTAACCCCTTCTTATTTTGCTTCCCAGGGTCCAATAGTTCAATGGCGGAGTTGCGGTGAAAATATTCTACTCACTATATAGAACATTCATACTAAAAATTTTCTAATGCTATTTAAAATTAATTAATTAAAAAATAGATAAATAATTTTTTTTAATAAAAAATAGACTGTTTTTTTTTAATTATTATTTTTATATATAATAAACTAAAATACGTAGAAAAGGGTATTAATGACCTTTATAGAAGTCAAATTTTGATGACCTCCAAGAACACCAAGTTGATCGTTGACCCACGAGGACCACCACCTATTGCAGCGTGCCAGGTGTCAGAAGTTCAGGAAAAGACCTTGCACGTGCATGCTCAACCGAGTCAAGTAAAAAGAATCGAGTTTCTGTAAAATAACTGAGTCGACCTCGATCCAACTCGGACCAAGCACTGGATCATCGGTTTATCGGCTGATCCGGCTGGTCCAGTCGGTTTGAAAACACTGGTTTTTAGAGAGAAATTTGAGAGAAAAAGAAAGACGCGTTTGAAAAGGTTTCTAATTCTGAACCATTTTTAGAGAGAGAAAGAAGAGAGAGAAATACCCGTTTCTAAAATTTGGGTTCCTACCGTTGTGATCATGTAATCTTTTAAGATACAGTGAGATATTTCCAGTACCCTCACATTTGATAATCTAAATTTGGCTTGCTTCATGCGCAAGAAACCCTCTTAGGTTTCAGTTTGTTTCAACTCTGTTTCAGTTCTACTTTTGAGGGTTTTTCTCATTTGATCTTCTTCTTCTCTACTGTTTCAGCGAAATCCTGTTTCATTGATTTTGAGTCCTGGGTTCTTTACTTTTTTTGATCAATCGATCAATTGATCTTCAACCCTCTGTTTTTTTTTCTTTCTCTCTACAACTCTTCTGAGCATTCATGGATGATCTCAAGCATCCTTCCGAGTTTCAGGAACCACTTCAACAGATTGGTTCGTTTCAGACATGGGTTTCTAATCTGGAAGGAAATAAGCCGATAAAGAACTGTCAATCAAGAATCAAGTTTAAAACTCGAAACTGCATCAATGGCTGCTGCAGAGAAGAAAAACCCCATTTTCAGGAAAAGGATCAAAATCCGGAGTTGAAGGGTTATCACCGAAAGCTAAAGAATCACTTCCCAAGTTCATTAATGGCGGAGAACCAAAAACAAGGAGAAAATGCAGGTTATGAATCCGACGTTCATGGCGGCCATGTGAAGATTAACATTGAAAAGACTACCTGCTTGGTCTGTGGTAAGATCTTTCCTTCCATGAAATCATTGTACGGTCATATGAGATTGCACCCTGAAAGACAATATAGGGGAATTAAACCTCCTCTTACTTCGAAACCCAAAAACATCTCAACATTTACTGTTTCTACAATGGGTAAGATTAATGATCAGAATTCTCCTTCTACGTCTGGGAGATCAGATTTTGATTTGTTACAGTTTCTGAAGGGATGGTCTGTAACTGGGAAGAGAGGACGGCTATCATTGGATGAGCGAGAAGCCTCTGAGGGTCTATCAATGCTTGTTAATGGGAATGCTCTGGATTTAGCCAAAAGGAACACCATAGATAGAACCAGAGTTACAGAAGATACATTAATGGCAGAAATCCAAAACACTGAACAAGTTTTGGAAAGTCCAGACTTGCAAAAGAAGCGAAAAATGGAAGGGTTGGAAACTGGGAACACAGAATTTCAATGCAAGAAGCTGAAAATTGACAAGGAAATTGAGAAATCTAGAGATGGGTTGAATCCAGGATTTGTGAAAATGGCCTCTGGATTGGAGATTTTAGATGGGTTCCAAGAGTTTTTGGGGGAAAACAGGGAGGTTGATCAATTGGGTAATACATACACATTGTTCAGTATACCAAGAAACTATATTTCTTACAAGTCTGAGATCATGAAGAAGTTCTGTGAACTGGGTATGATGAATTACAATGAGACACCAATAATCTCCGATAGATTCGACTGCAGTATTTGTAACAAGTCCTTTCCTTCTTACCAAGCTTTGGGTGGTCACAAATCTGCAAGTCATATGAACTCCAAGAACAACAACCATAAAGCATATGTGGAAGAAGTTTCTTTAGTAGATATTACAGTTGGAAATCTGACCCAAGTCGATGACTCGTGGGAATTCAATTCCTCTATGTTGAAGAAGAACGTTGGAACACATCCGTGTAAAATCTGTGATAAGACGTTTCCAACAGGTCAGGCACTTGGAGGACACCAGAGGCAACACCGGTATGGTTTGCCCAGAGCTAACATTAGCTCAGTGGCAATACTTGAAGAAGCCATTACTATGGATCACAAGCTTGTGGAGATAGACCTCAACGGTCGGCCGTGCGGCATGGTAAATGTTTCAAGTTAGTTTAGGCATTCATGATAACTCTTCCACTTGCACATACAGTTACTTAGCATCTCACTAAGATATTGAGCTCGGAAACTCAAGTTTTTGGGTCTTGATCATTTCTGTCTTTTTGTTTCTGCTTACTTACTAGTAGCCTAGTCGGGAATCACAGTTACAAAGGAAATCTCTTGTGTTTTTGTTTCTTTCAGATGAAGATTATGTAAAGAAGGTCCAATGTAACATAGTTGTATTCTTTCTTATCTTTAATTCAAAATTTTCAGTTTACTGCACATCCAATCTTCTTTTTGTGTCTTTGATATGTAACTATAAACCTCAGCTTCTTATCTTCTATCCTTATTCATATGTTAAAGCAGAATTTTGTCTTTGCAGTTTCATCCCACTAAACATTTTTCTACACAACAATCTTTTCTTGGTGTTTTAGAACTTACAAGGGTGATAATTTTCTTCATTATAGAACTGAAAAAAGGGTATTCTTTTTCCTTCTATTGTTGGTTCTGTATTTACAGTCTCTTAAAGATTGAGTTTGCTGTAATTATTTATAACATTCAGAACCAAATGGGTCAACAAATTACCCATATCTCTTGTAGCAATTCTTAGATCAATTTAGTTTATCTGTAAACAAACGTAAGTAACATAGAAGAAACAGTGGTATCATCAAATCCCATTGTCTATTTCTGTCTAATTTAGCTCAGTGTATCTCTAAACAGTGGTGTTTGATTTTTGCAAATTTTTTTTTTTGATGAACTGGGTCCTCGTCATCGCTTGAGCCAGGGGCACCTGCATTCCCTTCTTCCCATGCACGTATTGTAATTAAGGGGATTTTTTTTCCCTTATTAGAGGTGGCCTTGGGGAGACTCGAACTCGAGTCCTCTTACTTTCATGCTACAGAGCTCAACAATAGGTCCAATCCCTGAAGGTTATCTGGTTAGTACTTAGTCATACTGTGTCAATGGTCTTTTCACAAAACAGTTTGAAGTCATCTACAGACATCTTTGGAAACTGTCATGACCCAACCCAACCATGTTCTTAGATCTATCAAACTAGAATTTAGTAGTGGTGATCTTGCTAAGAAACTATAGAAACAGCTTGAAGTCTTGTACAGAAAATATTTGGATTCTGCCATGACCCAAGCCAATTGTGTTCTTAGTCTATCAAGCTTATTTGGGTAACCTGACCAACATCAACTAAAACAAAAACAACAACAAAGACAAGAATCAAAATAAGTATTTTTGTGATCTTGCTAATTAAGAGACCAACCAAAGACATTTCCATTGAACATGGTTGAAGTTTGTTAGAATCATGCTGCAGTGATGAATATTACAAGCAAAACATACAAATCTACTACAAATTCCTACAATATATGCATCCAAGGATGACCCATTCATGGGTTTACTTCGAACTCGCATTCGAAGTCTCATCAACTTAATTTGAAAACTCAAATGGACTTCACAACGAAAAGCCTCTGCGAAAGCTAGCAAACTTGGAGACAATTTTGCTCATTGTTTTCGATGTAGTACTGATCAGAATAGCTTGGTCTGAAGAAAACAAAACAGAGATTAATTCCCATGGATGAATAGACTAGACTTGCTCATTTTGCACTGAAATTAAGCTCCCTCTGCATGAACCGAAACTGGAACCTGAACCGTTAGTATTATAACTGGTTCCAGTTCTGGATACTTTGATCTCTTATGGAATCGGAATTGAATCTATAGGAACATGCACCTGGTTTTTTACAAATATTGATTTTTTTAATCTTTGATCTTCTTTTCGTATTTCTTTATTAATTTTAACATATTGGAGAATTGGAATCAAAATACTAAAAAAAAATGACTGGAACCAGAAACTAAATCCCAGTTCCAAATCGGTTCCCACGTATTTGACTATTGAAATTGAAACTTACAAAAACCAGAATCAACTTAATTAATATATTTCGATTCTATGTAGTTTAATGGTCGAACCAGAACTGACCCCTTGATAACCCTATTAGGAAGGTATTTCAAGTTTTGAATCAGCTTCCATATGAGCCCATAAATAGAGTGTAAATAAAGTGTAAGAATAGTGGAGTATGTAGATAAAAGTATTGGGGGTAGAAGTAGAATTTTACCTTTCAAAAACTCCTCATGATCATTCTAACACGTTTCTCTATCCCGTCCCTCCCGAATTCGTCGGACTTCAGTATACACAATCCACATTCTCTCTCACACCAACTTTAACTCAACACGTCTTACATTCTCAAACCTCAACGCCACTTCAACATCTTCTCTCTCACACAGTCACACCTCGATCAACACACACCATTCTCTATAACTACACTGAACTGGAACCCGCATTCCTGATTCCAAGTTCCATATGGAGTCCATGTGGAATAGTAACTGACTGGTTTCTATTTTGGGTACTTTATATTGGATGGAATTTGATATCTGATCAAAAAGATATTTGAACCGAATCATAAGGGAAAAGGATTTAAGTTTATAGAAATTAAGAAATATACAAGGAAACAGAATTAGAAAGTCAGACAGTCAATCTTTTTAGAGAGAGAAAGTAAGAAGGAAATAGAGAGAGAGAAAGTGAGACTGAAAAAGTTTCCTAAATTTTCGTTTTCATTGTTTATAAACTGATATATATCTACAGTTTCTGCTCTCATATGAGATCTGAAAGTCGAACTTAGGTTATAAATTTCGTTTCTTCAAACCCAGGAATCCTTTAGGTTTTCAGCTTGTTTCTAGTCTTTTTTAGCTCCTCCTCTAAGGGTTTTTTTTTTTCTGCAAAACCCTGTTTCATTACTTGCGTCCTCTGCTTTTAATCAATCTTCAAGCCTCTGTTCTTTCTCTACAACAATTTTAAACATTCATGGATGATCCGGAGAAGGACCCGCATGAGTTTCAGAAAAAGAACGAACCATTAGAAGTGATTGATTCATCGAAGATATGGGTCTCTGATCAGGTAGGAAATAACTTTACAAAGAACAGCCCACTGAAGTTCAGATTCAAGTTATCAACCCTCAATAGATTTTGCAGAGAAGAAGAAACCCATCTACAGAAAAAGGATTCAAATCCTCTAGAGCTCAAGAATCACCTCAACACTGCATCAATGGAGAACAAATATCATAGTGAAATTAACAGTGAGAGGATTACTTGTCAAGTTTGTGGTAAGATCTTTCCCTCAATGAAATCCTTATTTGGTCACATGAGATTACATCCTGAAAGGAAATGGAGAAGAATTAAACCACATCTTACTTCAGATTCTACAATGGGTAAGTTTGATGATCAACAACAACAACAGGATTCTCCTTCTCCTTCTGCTTCTGGGAGATCAGATTTGAAGGGATGGGCTGTAACTGGGAAGAGACGAAGGCCATCAAAGGATGAGCTAGAAGCCGCGGGGGCTTTATCAATGCTTGCTAATGGGAGTTCTCTGGATTTAGCAAAAAGGAATGAAGATAGAAACATTATTACAGACGATACATTAATGGCAGAAGTTGAAGACAATGTACAAGTATTGGAAAGTCCAGACCCACCGATGGAACGAAGAAACGAAGGATCAGAGCATAGAAACCTTGAATCTCAATGCAAGAAGCCAAAAGTTGACAAGGAAAGTGAGAATTCTAGAGCTGGGTTGAATCTAGAATTGGTGAAGATAGACTCTGGATTGGAGATTCAAAATAGGTTCAAAGAATTTTTGAGGCAAAACATTGAGGTTGATCAAGTGGAAGATAGATATGTACTGTACAAGATACCAACAAACTGGATGCCTTTCAAGTCTGAGATCCTAATGAAGAAGTTTGGTGAATTGGGTAAGATGAATTACAATCAGACACCAATGAGCTCTAACAGATTCAACTGCAGTATTTGTAACAAGTCATTCCCTTCTCACCAAGCTTTGGGTGGTCATAAATCAGGTCACAAGAACGACAAGAATGGTATCTGTAACGCAGATATGGAAAAATTGTCTTTGGTAAATGTTAGAAATCTGACCCAAGTCGATGAATCGCAGGAATTCAATCATTCTAGTTTGAAGAACAATGTGGGAACACATCAGTGTAAAATCTGCAATAAGACGTTTCCGACAGGTCAGGCTCTTGGAGGACACCGGAGGATACACCGACTTGTCACAACCGCAGCTCCTATTAGCTCAGTTTCACCATCAGAGAAAATCAATAAGGAGTCTCCAACCAGCTCAGTTTCACCGCCAGAGAAAATCATTAAGGAGTCTTCAATTATCTCAGTTTCACCACCAGAAAAACTCATTGTGGTGTCTTCAGTTAGCTCAGTAGCATTACTTGAAGAAGTCACTAGTAAGAAGGATTGCAATCGTTTTCCGTTTGACCTCAATGAACTGCCACCGCTTGATGAATGTTTAACTTAGCTGAATAGGATCACCTCAATTATGTTATAGCGTCTGACGACTAAAATATCGCTCAGAAACTCAAGTGTTTGAGTGTTGATCTGTTGTTTGTTCATATTTGCTTACTAGTAGAGAATCACTATTACAAAGGAATTCCATTTTTTTTTCTTTCAGATTATGAAACTATAAATCTCAGCTTAGCATATATTACAGTTAGTGTTACTATTAGTTTTTTATGATTTCTCAAAGATAACCTTATTTTGTCTATGCAATTTCAATCTATAAACATTTTTACTTCTATTCTTAGTTTGGTACTTACAAAAAAAAAGTTCAGATTTAAAGATTGAGGTTGTATAAAGTTACAAATAACATTTAGTACCAAATGGTTTAGATTCAACTTGGAACTGCTAAGGTTACCAAAACTTGGTCCCATAATGTGGCAATTGAGTTGGAGACATGAGAGGGAAAATTCTTATCTCACATTGATGACTTTGTTTTCACCTAGTCTCCTTTTCAGCTGCTAATTTGGTAATGATTTTTGGGATTAATTTTTTGTACCCCTAGCATTATACTCAATTAACTTTTGGTGGAGAGGTTTAAATAAAAAATGACCTTATTTGTGAACAAAAGTAACACTCACTTTATCTCAATTTAGTTACTGATTGGATAATGTTAAACTTACAGCAAAATCCTACATAATTTCCTAGCGAAAGCTGATCTAACGGTATAATTATTTTTTACATACCCTCGCTTTTCGCATCTATTCTAAAGTGATATGCATCCACCGTAGATTATGTCTTTGGTAGGAAATTCTATAGGATTTTCGGTAACCCTAGCATCACCATTTTATCTTGGGTAGTTTTGGATCCACCCCAATTATTATGTCATTTTCCAGTCCTGGTTCCTCAGTTTAGAACCGAAATTGGAACCTGAATTGTTAGTATTATAACTGGTTCCAGTTCTGGTTACTTTGATATCTTATGGAATATGAACCGTATCTATAGGAACCTGCAACGTCTTTTTCACAAATGTTGAATTCTTTTTTCCTTTGATCTTTTTTTCTTATTTATTTGTTTATTTATTAGTTTTAACATTTTTACATAAAAAAGGGGAACGAGGATTCAGTCCTATTTGAGGGTTAATATGATGGTTCAGTCCCAGCTAAAAATATTATGGCAGTTTAGTCCAAAAAGGTGAAAAACCACACATGTGCATTTTACTGGACAAAAATACCCCAACAATAAATACACAAGCAGTAAGCACCAACTAACTTTTTTATTTTATTTTCAAAACAAAAAATGACATAACTTTTAAAATACAAATTAGTTTTTCATAAAAATTATATTTTTGAAAATTTTACATTGAGATCTTTAAAATGAGTCCAATCAACAATATTTTTTTATTTAAAAAAAAAATTGTATTACGAAGAATGCAAAATGTGTACGAAGAATGCAAAATGTGTTTTGCAAAACTATTTTGCATGACTTTAAACAAAAGAATGGATGAATTTTGAATGGTTTTATAAAGATTTAGGTTTAAAACAACATTTATAGCTTTCGGTCTGTATTTTTTCTTAAAAAATACAGCTACACAATTTGCATCCATTTATATGCATGCAAAACACAATTTGCATCCACTAAAATGCATGCAAAATAGTTTTTGCAAACGTTTATATGCTTGCAAACACACTATTAAGACATTTAAATGCATGTAAAAACTATTTTGCATACACTAAAATGCATGCAAAATAGTTTTTGCAAAGGTTTATATGCTTGCAAACACACATGTAAAACACAATTTGCCTAGAATTACATGTATATATATGCAATAACTCTGGAATCATTTTAAAGTATGCAAATTCGGATTTGCATGTCTTTCAATTTTTTTTTTTTGAAAAAAAGTATTATTGTCTGGTCTAGTTTTGAAGATCTCGTCGAAAGCTTTCCAAAAATATAAACTTTATTAAAATATGATTTATGGTTTAGAAGATATAGCATTTTAAAAATTTAAAATAAAAAATAACATATTTTTTCTCTCTACAGCTGGTCACTTTTAAAAATAAAGAAAGAAGGGTGAAAATGGTAATACACACAAGTAAAACACACACACGAGTTTTAGAAAAAGACTAAATGGTTGTTATTTGTTAAAAAAGGGCTAAACAGTAAAAAAGAAGTCACCAAAAGATATTTTAGACAAAAAAAGATAGCTGGGATCAAACTGTAGTAATACTTAGGAAAAAAGACTATTTGATCGTTTTCTCTAAAAAAAATAAATATTGGAGAATTAGAATCAAAATACTAAAAAAAANGTTTAATGGTCGAACCAGAACAGATCCCTTGATAACCCTATTAGGAAGGTATTTCAAGTTTTGAATCAGCTCCATATAAACCCATAAATAGAGTGTAAATAAAGTGTAACAATAGTGGAGTATATAGATAAAAGTATTTGGGGTAAAAGTAGAATTTATTTTACCTTTCAAAAACTCCTTATGATCATTCTAACACGTTTCTCTCTCCCTCTTCTTTTGGATTCGTCGGATTTCATTGTCCACGCACTCTCTCACCTCAATCTCCAATGCAAGTCTTATAAGACAATTAGCCATAACCAGTGCCTTCGGCATGATCTATAATTCGTTGTGCGTTCTCGTCTTCTAAATTGTGCATGCGGCACATGTCGACATGCCTTCGGCGTGCCGACTATGTGTCGTATGCACCCCATTCATATTTAATACGAACGCACAATACTTTTAAATTTTGGAATTAGTGACTGGTCTCATTCTGAAGATCTTTGCGAATCATTTGCAAAAATATAACTTTTGTTAAAAACCGATTTGTAGATAAAAAGTTATAACGTTTTTATTTAAAAAAATTAAGATAGATAAATTTCTCTCTCCTCCACATGTTATATTTTCATTACTCCACGTGAACATAACATTTTTTATCTACAAACTCATACTAATGATATACCCTTTGGATACTCTTTATTTACCAAATACGTAATTGATTAGAAAGTTTATATGTTTGTCCTAGTCAGCAAGGACGACCCAGATTTATTAGAGGACAAATCATGGTCGTTCTTTATCTGAAGACCGCTCTGTTTTATTATATAGACAGATGTCTTATTTACGTGGCATGTCTTATAAGACAATGTCTAATCTACATGGCAACAAAATCACCACAATAGATATTGTTGAAAAAAATGCATCTCCAATGCAAATGTCTTGGGATAGCATTTTAACTTATGTGGCACTAGAGGGAAGTTATTGCACCCCATCTTAGAACGCCCCCTTATAATATCCCTGCCTGTGGGACCCACATACGATGCATCTAAGGCTGATTTTTAAGAGGATGTTCTCTTCACTATGTATATCACCATATTAAAAAATCAATCTGTTCTAAAACTTCAAACCTTGTCAAATAAACCTTTAAAAATTAGTAACTATTTGGTAATTATTTGAGGGGTCAAATAGTGACCAATTTTTAAGGACTAATTTGAGGGGGTTAAACATTTTAGAACGAGCTGATTTTTTAATATGATGATATATATATTGAAGAAAATATCTTTTAAAAAAAATCAGCTTCTCGATGCATCAAATGTGAGCCCCACAGGCGGGTGCGTTATAAGGGAACGTTCTAAGAGGGGGTGCAATATTCTCCCTCATTTTTGAATGGGTCTAACTTATTTTATTTAAAAAGTAACTAAAAGTTTTGGAGGGAAAAAAATCACTAATGTGGGCCGTAAGACATTGTGAAGATGAATGTCTGCCTAGAATAACTGCCGCCACATCAGTATCACATACTTTCTTCATATTAGCATTGGAGAAGTTTTTTTAGAGAGAATGTCTATTTATCCTACTTGGCAGTCTTATTTTACTACATTCACATTAGCATTGGAGATGCTCTTAACTCAACACGTCTCACATTCGCAAACGTCAATGCCACTTCAACATCTCCTCTCTCGCACCTCATCACACTTTTATCTAAGTACCAGGGAGTTTATCTTTTTCCACTTTTTTTTTGTTATTTATTTATTTTAGATATAATATATATATATTTTACTATTTCAATGAAGTTTCAATTTAAGCCATTTAAGCACGAGTAATACCATTGCATCGACCAAATGTGTGCGAGAAACATAGGTGGTATGGTCGGTTTAACTACTGTGTCAGTTGGAAAAGCCTCTGAAGCTACTTATGGGAGGGGAATGGCTGTGGTCCTACCTGCCACATCATCTTCTAGCACCAATTCTAGTTTTTGGTCGGCACAAAAATCGTCTAAATTGTCACAACCACTAAAAGACAAATAGATTAGATATTTCCACCAACCTTAAACATTTTACTTGATTTACTTTTGTCCATCTTATTCGTATACAACATTTACATTTGCATGTGAGATCATGTGGAGCTGATTCAAAGGTTGATTTTTTGCGACAAGCTGCTGTAGAGAATGTTGAAAAAATTTAGGGAGTCACTGGAAAACGAAATAAGAATTGGAGGCTTGAGGCGCGTAAGGAACATTTTCTATAAAGCGTTATTTGCTCCCACTAAATTTTTTGAGTTTGTTGATGGGACTCCATATAAATCGCTTACAGGATACAATAAGTATTGTGTGAGCCGACGGGCAACAATCTCGACAACTTACCAATGAACTCTTAATGATATTGTTGTCACTCATTTGGCTAAAACACATTTCAATATTGTGAAAGAGAGAGTAAAATTGCTTGGGTGAATATTTGCGTCCGTTGTTGATGGCCTTCTCTGCGTCCGTTGATTGTAGCCTTTCCAGCACCTGTTAATAGGTGGCCTTCTCTGCGCTCGTGGTAGTAGCCATTCTTGTACCTATTGGTGGTTGTATTTATGTTAATGATAGTTTATGCACTTCTTACACACTATTACAATGTATCTATGCCATATTATAACTTGGGCATTAGTCCCGTGAAAAAAAAAACACACACGTGCAAGGCTTATTTTCTTATGATATGGTTATTGGCTAATTTTGCCATTTTAATTTTAAAACAGATAACTATTAAAATATCTTAGCGATTTGGCTATTATTATTTTTATCTTGCAATTCTTCACTTAAAATTTATTTGGTCTTTTAACCTATAATTTTTGGAAAATCAATTAACCTTAGTAGGGGTGTCAATGTTTACACTAAACTGGAACCCGCATTCCTGATTCCAAGTTCCACATGTACTAAAATACAAGTGTATAAGTGCTAGGAATAGTAACTGACTGGTTTCTATTTTGGGTACTTTATATCGGATGGAATTTGATATCTGAATGACCAAAAAGATATTTGAACATAATCATAAGGGAAAAGGATTTATAGAAATTTAGAAAGTTGGACAATCAATCTTTCTAGAGAGAGAAGTAAGAAGGACATAGAGAGAGTAAGTGAGACTGAAAAAGTTTCTAAAATTTCATTCTCATTGTTTAGAACCT